>QJPP01007332.1:0-141365 GCA_003996215.1 Jaltomata sinuosa | reverse complement strand
GAGGTCTCGAGAGATCCCGGTTGTTAAGGTTCAGTGGAGGCACCGTCCAGTCGAGGAGGCTACCTGGGAGACTGAGAGAGATATGCGGGATCAGTATCCGCAGCTATTTTAGCCTTCAGGTACCTCCTTGACCTTGACTTTCGAGGACGAAAGTCCTTTTTAGTAGTGGATGATGTAATGACCCTTCCGGTTATTTCCACGAATACGTTTTCCTTGTGCCGTTAGAGCGTGTTTGTAGCGGCCCCAAGTCATTTAAGACTTGTCGGGACCGGTATTTCGGCGCCGGGTCCATTTGTTTGATCGTACGTTTCTTTAATAAATTTTCTGAACTTTGGGTAAAATGTCTTGGAGCTTTTCTCTCAATATATAAAGAGTTAGAAGTCTCCCAAAATAGCCAATCGAAGGTCTACGAGTCTAGTTTCCAACGCACAAAACCTCACATCCAACTGATCTCTGAGTAAAAGGTTATGACTATTTTACCGCGGACTCTCTGGCAGAAAACGGGTTGCGAACCGGGTCGCAAATCGGGTCGGGTTAAACTCGATTAAAGCCTCAACTTCACATTTTAAAACGCCATTTCAGTTCTGAAACAGTGAGAAAACATAAGGGAGAATTCCAAGAGAGTTCTTGAGTATCAAAATTGTGCGTTGGTGAATTGCGAGTCTAGGTTTAAGAATTTTATTAACATCGCGTGTATTTGAAAATATTTTATTTAAAAGTTGAATTTGGTAAAAATTATATTATTATTACCTTTTCAAAATATTTTAAAGGCTTATGAAAGATATTTTTGTTGCGATATAATTGTATATGTATTTATTTTATAAGGTTTTTATACATTGTAATATTTTAACGGAGATAGTAAATTTAGTGATGTTGAAATTTATTAATTCACTATGCGCAAATAAAGATTTTTTAGGGGAAAATTATTTTGACGCAATATTCGGTCAACAAAAGAAAATCGATTATCTACGTCAAGCTATTCCAGCCTAATTTCAGAGTTTCTCGGAGCGGTTCGAGCGTGGACATCGTCGTTCTAGCAGCTTGTCATCGGACGACGGGTAGGTTACGGTTTATTTTCCCTAGATTCCGCATATATAGAATAAAATTGTATTAATGGGCATCCTTGGGTTGGTTTATTAGGTTGGTACCACAGACCTTGACCGCTTTATTCATGTCCGCCTTCTTTTGTTCCTCTGTTGCTTGTAGTATTTTCCGATATATTTTATTTACCCTTGTGGTCCTGTGAGGCCTTGTTGACTCTGGAACATAGAAGGTGGGATTTTGGGAATGTCCGCGAGTCCCGGGCATAGAATTATCCTTCTAGGCTGGTTATGCTTGCTGAGTAGTTGTGGGCCTGTGTAGGGTCGATAGGTTGATTGGGAGCTGCTGGGCAGCTATTGTGTTTGATCATACCATTTTCATGCATAAAAAGAGGTTTTATACAGGTTTTACTACGGTTTGGGCTTCGGGCCTACTGGCACCATTTTCTAAACCTTGCATGGCCCCGAGGGCCTGTTTTTGATGGAAATAATTTGGAAATGGTTTGATTTAGCTTGTGAATATTCCTGGGTAAAAGAAAGTAAATTATGTTTTAAGTCATCAGTTTTACGATTCACGCTAGACTCGGCAGGGCCGGGGTGGTAGTTGAGTTTTCTTGCTACTTGAGATGATTTTAGCCTCGGTCGGACCGAGCACCTGAGATGACTTTTTACTGTTTAGACCCGGTTATGCCCGGGCACCCTTGGAGGGGTTTTTGAGACATTTTCCTACTACTTTAGTCTTGGACAGGGTCTGGGGATTGCATATTCGAGACTGGGTCTCTATCTTGATACCGGACTTGCTTCCGGACGACATGTTTTGATACTGAGTTTTAGTATGGGGTCTGGGACCTCCATGGACCTTGCCATCTGGGCCAGGGGCTACAGGATGCGCGTGCCGGAGGAAGGGTATACGGTGGAGTAGAGGTATACGGGCAGTGTCCTTCCATGGAACCTACCTGCTGGGCCGGATCGGCACCGGAGGAGGTACATACAGAGATACCATTTCACTTGAGATCTTCATGCATAATATAATTTATTGTTTGAGGCTCCACCCTTGTTTGTTGTGTGTTGAATGTACGCTCTGGTAGTATGGGATGCCGGAGGGTTTGTTTTCACTTGTTTGTGTTCCTCAGTTGTATGGGCGGCCGGGGGACTGTAGGTAGACTTTTGCTATTTACTTACAGAATTATTCCCTGTTACGGTTAACTATGAAATTGGTTACTGCTAGACTGTTAGTTTCTGTATTTGAGATTGATATGATTAGTTGAGTTTGATTTATGTCTCTGAGCATGCCTATCATTACTCTTTCTCTCTTCTACTTACACTTGAGGTTACCGGTATACCGTCCATTTCATAAACTTATTTTGTATACACTGTTATTGCAAGGACCCTAGGTGCGTTGTTTCTTACTTTCACCTGTGCTTATGGTGTGTATATTCTGCTTACTAGCCTCACATGTGGTTTTGTTGATTTCCCTCTGGGCTAGTTCCTGTGTACCTTTCGTTGATTTCTATGACTGCTTGCTTTTATTCTGTCTGTTACTATGCTTTTATCTTATATGTGCCCAGTCGGCCTATGATACCTACTGGGTACCTTATGCTTCGCATTTGGTGCTCACCCCTACCCCCCTGCATCTTTGGGTGCAGATCCTAGCGTGGGCCATCGTCGTTAGATCGCTGTGATTCGTGCTTCGAGATCTGTTGGGGACTACTTCAGACTGAGGGTGAGCTCTTGGCGATCGGAGCTTAGCTTTAGTTTATCTTTTGCTTCATGTACTCTATTACCATTCAGAGACATCTGTATATATTGTTTGGATCGTTTGCACTCCATGTATGTAGTTTTGGCTCTATACTATGATACCAGGTCTTGGGGTTTGGTTTAGTTTCCGCATATGTATGTATTTATAGTCCTTTTATCTGTTCTCTTCATCTTGTTCTCTTATTTGTTAGGTAGTAGCCCATTATTAACTGTTCTGGGCTACGGGGATTGGTTCACCTACCGGGGGTTGTAGGTGTCATCATGACCGAGAAATTGGGTCGTGACATTTATGGACTTTCCTTCTGATTTTCTGAAGCTTTTGGGTGATTTTTATGAATTAAAACGAAGCTGGAACACCTTTTATAAAGCAAAACCGACTTAGGATGCGGGCCCCACCTTGACGTGTCTGCTTGTGCGATCTTACGAAAACGTGAATATCTCTCCATTCTGAAGTCGTATGGACAAACGGTTTAGTGCGTTGGAAACTAGACTCGTAGACCTTTAATTTGGTATATTGGGGACCCACTAACTATTTATATATAGGGAGAAACACCCCAATACATTTAACCCAAATTTGAAGAGAATTCCTTAAAGGAATTTACAATAACTTTTTCAGATTTTTGTTTCGCAACTTGCTTGACTTAAAAACTTATCATAGGACCATTTTGACTTTACAATACCTCATAACATATCCTTCTTAGTATATTAGACACTATTAGTCTTACCCCAAAGGCACGGGTTACTTTAAACCTTCCAAACGGGCGAGGTGTTACACGAGGCATTTCTTTAACTCGAACTTTTGAGTAAGGGATTCATTTGACCTAGAACCTTGGTTTCATTCTTTGATATTACCAAGAATGTTGACGGAAGTCAACGATTTCCAAAGTTGAAGCTCTAAAATAAGGAACGGCCATAAAGACCAAACAAATGGCCCGGGCACCGAACTACCGGTCCCGACAAGCCATAAATGACTTGGGCCGCTACAAGTAAGCTCTAATGGTACAAGAAAGGAAAAAACGTGTAAATGACCGGAAGGATCATTATATCATCCACTACTAAAAAGAATTTCGTCCCCGAAATTCAGGAAGGAAAAAAAATACCAGAGATTTAAGGATAGCGGATACAACGCCCGCACTACTCTCTCAGACAACCCGGGTAACCTCCGCGACCGGACGGCACCCAATATAATAGAACCAAAGAAAGCAACCAAGCCTTAATTTCTTACTAGCCAAATTAGATTTCAACCTCCAAAGATCTGCCAACCCAAACTGAACCTCGAGAATCTTAATCAAAAAACACCTACACAACACCAAAACCAGAGCACCAAGCCTATCAACACACAAAACTCGAATCCTTAAAACCATACCAAGTTTACCAGAAAATCCATCAACCCAAAACTCTAACTCATGAACCCACTGTTCCGCAAAAGCCCCTTTTTTTTTAATCTGAATTGAATCCTTTAGTACCACAAACAGGAAGCTGCATACAAGCCGAACACTCAAACCACCCTCGAAGCATCACCTGACACACCGGAGATCCATAGTTCCTGCTTATACTTTACCACGAACGAAGTCACCCATTTTATTCAAATGCGTTTTAAGCCAAGATATAGGCTACTAGCCTTTGCCATCCAAGATAACAACCCGTAGCATATCATTGAAACTAAAGCTACCTGCCTTGACTGACAACCAACCAACGAACGAACACTTTTGCTAATATCGAACTTGCTAACTGAACCTTGCCAGGTCTGAATCAACTGAAAGTGAATGAACTAGGGAAACCTGCCCAAAAGATCCAAACCAAAACCACGATCCTGCAAGAAGTGTGGTAAGCCTACCACGAAGTCTATAACCATGAGCCAAGCTCCCAACTCAAGAAAACACTGCTACTACTCTAAACACTCGAACACCATTTGAATGTGAAATTGCCTTACGAATCTCACCTCAGGAAGAAGTCCACCATGCCATAAATATCAAGTCCAAACACCCCGAAGGCAAAGAAAAAAGGTGCCTGGGGTTCAAAGTTACCATCTAGCCATAGAAATGTTTTTTGCATATACTTTCAATTCATTCCTTTGGCTTGAATCAACCGCTCTACTGGTTCTGCAAACAACCAACCACTTTAAAGCATATATCCTAACGAACGTCTAGTCCATACTGGCTGAGTCTAACCAACATAGGAACCCTACATAAATAACAACTCTGGAGGAATCAATTAAACAAGCTTTCAAATCCTGGGAAAACGAATGGCTATTACCAGTCTCTACGTATCATCAGAGCTCAAAATAGCCTCTCTAGTCTCAACTCGCACAAGCTGACCACATAAAGCATACACCACTGCTAAAGCTCAAACTTACGCCGCTGAATCTGACCAACCATGGTAGAAGAACCTCGTACTAACTAGAACACTGCTGAAATCTAGAATATCTCGCCTCTTGCAGAGGTTATCCAAGGACTAGGTGTCCAAGGCCAATAGACGCATCCGCAACTGAAGTAAAGAAGCTAAGTTGCTTGCACCCACTGCCTCCCGGCAATAGGATGCTGCAACCAAATTGAAACTGCCACGAACCATCCGATGTAACCTGCCAAGCCATGAGTCTGAACCTCAACTTTCAAAACTACCAACTAAAGCCTTGGTCGAACTAGTATGCTGCCAATGAACCCTTAAGAACCCAAGCCAACTAGGCTTGAATATGCAAGTTGCCAACACCGCAGTTGCTACTAAAACAAAACCAATCGATGGAAAACCCACGGCAATGTATAGACGGCTGAATCGAATCACCGACACACAATCCCAAAGCAAACCTTTATCGCCACTCAGGCAACTACGAGGACACATAAACACAAACAAAGAGTTATCTCCCTTGTTTTTCAACTAAACAAAAATGCTTCCTTAACACATACTAACCTTACAAATCCTTTCTCGAATAAGAACCTGAAGCCATTACTTTACTACTCATAGCTACACGTCAAATTCAATAAGGCAGGAGAAGAATGGGCTGGATGCCCAACTCACCCGAAATTCTTACAAATACAACCCAACCATGAGGTTACGATAAACACTTAGTCGGAAGTGCTAAAGTCAAGACCCAATCACGATGCCAACATCAAGAGCTCATCGAAAGAACTACGATCAAGATTCGTTCGAACTGGTGCTAGGGATACAACAAAACACCCAACGGACCAGGAAGTGGAGGAGACTATGGGAACAACCCACATACCCTCTGACCTCCTAAACTAATCAACAAAGAGGGTCGACTCTAGACACTCGGGAGACCAAACCAATATATGCACACTAGCATAACTAATATCTCCCAACTGAGGCAAAATCTCAACTCTGGCCCAACTATCGGTAATACACCAAACCATCACACGGATCTCTAGCCACGCTAGATAATGGCCTAGGCAACAACCATCTAGGACCGCTCAACAAGGGAAACCCAACCAAAAGTCCAGAATCACAATGAAACAGGTTAACCTAACTAGAAATAGAATAACAAGAACTACCCACGAGCTACAACTCCGGGAAAACACCTCTCAAGGCTAACTTACCCCCATCCACTACTAAAGAATAAACTACCAATAAAATAACACATCGGTACTACAATTCGGGTAGCCAAACAACTTAAATAAATAGCAGGTAGGCATATAAGAAAATAAACGATAGAAGGGATAGAATCACAACGCTAGCAGGACTATCACAAGTCGAAGGTACAAAAAACCTAACCTGGAGCAAGGATATCAGGAACCTCTACCTCTGGCCCACCAAGAGGAGTATCAAGCTGATGGGATATAACTCTGGACTGAGTAGTCGAAACTAAAGGCCTAACCGGCCCTCGCCGGGGACAATATCTATAAAGGTAACCACTCTCTCCACAATGATAACAACCAGGATGTCTGGGTTACATAAACCTGGGGAAATTCCTAGCAAAGTGCCCATGCTCACCACACCAAAAACAGCCTATACCAGATAAAGCCCAACGGGAAAATCTCGCCTCGTACTCCAATACCGACAGACAACCCTGCTGAAGAACTAGAAGCTCAACTATAATTGAAGCACCACTCACATAACCAGATACTGGAACACTCACCGGAGGACTCAGAGTCCTAGCCACGGTGTCCTGAAGCGCTGAGGTCGCTATAAATCCAATAGGAGGTTGGGCTGACCCCACACCCCCTATCTAGTATAGTAAACCCTCACTCTGGAGTCCTGGCGCTAACAAAAGAACTGAAGCAACAGGCACATAAGCCTCGGCACCAACGGCTATCGCATTCATCTGAGGAATTTGAGAATGAATGAACAACTGAAGTTTAAAAGTCAATAGAGCCAGGAACGCACGATGAGGAGCCAAGAAGATGAATTTTTTCCTAAAAATGCCCTGTAGCCTCCCGCAGATAGGATACGGACATCATCGTACCAATCCGCGAGACTCTACTTAGACACTTGCTTCTGTACCATGACACCAGTGAACCTAGGGCTCTGATACCAAACTTTCACGACCCGATTTCTCAAGTCATGATGGCACCTACAATCCCCAGTAGGTCAACCAATTCCCGTAGCCCAGAACGGTTAGTAATGGGCTACTACCTAACCAAAATGCACCAGCAAGCAGAAATAAGCGAAAGCAAAACTCGAATATAAATACATAAAGGAAACTACACCAACCCCAAGACTTGGTATCAATAGTACAGAAGCTTCTAATAGGATACAAGTGCTAGTAGTAACAAAATACAACATAAATTGCCTCCAAAAGTACAAGGAGCAATAGTACAACATATGAGATGTAGACAAGCCCCGACCGTCAGGCGCTCACCCTAGTCTCAAAGATCAAAAAGCTGCACGAGTCTCCAACGTGATCAACGGCAAAAGCTCAGCTAATATCTGCACAAAAAAGTGCAGAAGTGTAGTATGAGCACCAAAACCACGGGTACTCAGTAGGTATCATAGGCCGACTGAGCACATATAAGATATAAAAGCAGTAAGTAACAGATAGCAAGAAAGCAGTCACTGAGGAAATAAGCAACGCACAAAGAGCTAGCACAGATCATCCATAACCAAGAGCTTCAAGCAAAACATGCTAGCACAGAGATACAATTACATAGAATCACAGGTGAAGGAAGGGAGAACACACTTGGAGTCCTTGCACAATAATATAAGTAAGTAGAGAGAGAGTTGAGAAAATGGTGGTATACCGGTAACCTCAAGTAAAAGGAAAAGACAGAGAGAAGTCTAACATACTCAAAATGGAATCAACCAGTATAAGGAAATCATAACACCAATGAGGTTCCATGGAAGGACTCAGCCTGTATACCTCTACTCCACCGTATACCCTTCCCTCCAGCGCACGCATCCCAAAGCCCAAGGCCCAGAGCGGCAAGGTCCATGGTGGTCCCCGACCCCATACTAAAACTTAGTATCAAGACATGTCATCTGGAAGCAAGTCCGGGATCAAGATAGAGACCCAGTCTCAAGTATGAATGCCCAGACCCCGTCCAGGACTAAAGTAGTAGAAAATGCCTCAAAAACCCCTCCAAGGGTGCCCGGGCATAACCGGGTCTAAAACTGTAGTAAATCAAGTCTAGTGCTCCGCCCCGCAGAGACTAGTATCAGTAATAAAATCAAGTCTGGTGCTCTACCCCGCAGAGACTAGTATCAGTAATAAAATCAAGTCTGGTGCTTTGCCCCGCAGAGACTAGTACCAGTAATAAAATCAGTGCGAAACCATACAAAAATCCCCTTTTCTATCAATAATAGCACCAAAAATGGGCCCCCAGGGCCATGCAAATTTAGGAAAACTGTCGGTAGTGGCTCACAGTCAAAACAGTAGTAAAACATACAGGGGAAAACCTTTTTCATGGATGATATGCTCGCACACAAATATAAAAGTAGCCCAACGGCTCACACCAATTCCTATCAGCCCTGCACAGGCCCAATAGCTACTCAGCAGACATAACCAGCCTAAAAGGATAATCTCTATGTCTGGGACTCACGGACATTCCCAAATAGCCCACCATCTATGTTCCAGAGTCAATACAAGGCCATACAGGACCACAAAGGTAATATACATTACCACGTGAATACTACAAACAACGTATGAAATAGACGGACGAAAGGCGGACAAGGTCTGGCGTACCAACCTATAACAACCCATCCAAGGATGCTAATTAATGCAGTTATAGCCTATATACACAGATTCTAGATAGGGAAAAACCATAACCTACCTGTCATCCGATGACTAGCTGCGGGAACGGCGTCGTCCAGGCTCAAACTACTCCGGGAAGCTCCAAATTACAAAAACACTTTAAACTGAAGTCCCAAAGGCGTCTCTATGAAGCCTGACCAACCAAGGTAATGGAACAATTGCTAGAATCGACGAGGCTGCAAGAACGAGCCATAGCCATTTGATAAGGTGTTAATGTCACACTCGCGACCAGCCAACTCCAAAGCATAAAATGAGGCCAATAACAATAAGAAATGGCAGCTAAATCACACAATAATATGTTAACCACATCTCAAAGGAGCGACGAGCTCCCGAGGCACTATTTCAAGGCGTACTTTACGTTGTCCAATCCAATCACTATCGTATGCGATCCCAAAAAGAATCGCACAATTTCCCAATCCCTCCAGCACCTTACCACAACTAGAACACCACAACAATAACTAAACATAACAAGATAAAGGTTGTCCAAAGCCACAAATCCAAAATACCACTTCGTGGCTCAGAAATCCATAAAATAATACTAGAACATATAATAACGAAGGAGGATCGTAGGGGAGAGATTTCCTTGACAAAAATATTCAATATTCCAAGATTAACAACCTGCCTCCTTGCAGGAACAACAAACATATCCAAATCCAACAAGAAACTACTACAAGATATCGGCAACAACAACTTTTCATAACTAGAAGTTTAAAATCTTGATCCAACAAATAGATTAGTGTACGGGATCCATACATCTCCAAAATAACTCCATAGATACTGCCAAATACTTAGAAAACACCTGCTATCTCACTGCATCAACACCCACGAAGATACGCCATGAAATCGATGGGACAAACTACACCAAAATGACGAGCTCATGACGTAGAGCAACTTCCGTTAAACTTCCGAATTAAAAGGATCAAAGTCCATGGATTATTTATGGACTTTCCTTCTGATTTTCTGAAGCTTTTGGGTGATTTTTATGAATTAAAACAAAGCTGTAATACCTTTTATAAAGCAAAACAGACTTCGGATGCGGGCCCGACCTTGAAGTGTATGCTTGCGCGGTCTTACGAAAATATGAATATCTCTCTATTCTGAAGTTGTATGGACAAACGGTTTAGTGCGTTATAAACTAGACTCGTAGACCATTGATTTGGTATATTGGGGACCCACTAACTCCTTCTATAGAGGGATAAACACTCCAAGATATTTAACCCAAATTTAAAGAGAATTCCTTAAAGGAATTTACAATAACTTTTTCCGATTTTTGTTTCGCAACTTGCTTGACTTAAAAACTTATCATACGACCATTGTGGTATTACAATACCTCATAACACATCCTTCTTAGTATATTAGACACTATTAGTCTTACCCCAAAGGCACGGGTTACTTTAAACCTTCCAAACGGGCTAGGTGTTACACGAGGCATTTCTTTAACTCGAACTTTTGAGTAAGGGATTCATTTGACCTAGAACCTTGGTTTCATTCTTTGATATTACCAAGAATGTTGACGGAAGTCAACGATTTCCAAAGTTGAAGCTCTAAAATGAGAAACGGCTATAAAGACCAAACAAACGGCCCGAGCACCGAAATACCGGTCCAGAAAAACCATAAATGACTTGGGCCGCTACAAGTAAGCTCTAATGGTACAAGAAAGGAGAAAACGTATAAATGACCGGAAGGGTCATTAAAACAACTCACTTTTAGCACAACCTTCCATCCTCAGAATGATGGTCAGTCGGAAAGGATGATTCAAGTATTGGAGGACATGCTGAGAGCATGTGTGATGGACTTCGGGGGTCATTGGACCAGTTTCTGCCATTGTGCGAATTCTTATACAATAATAGCCACCACTCCAGTATTGACATGGCACCGTTCGAGGCGTTATATGGGAGGAACTTTAGATCACCTGTTGGGTGGTTTGAGGAAGGCAATGTGAAGCCCCTAGCGTAGACTTAGTGAAGGACGCGCGGGAAAAGGTAAGGGGCATTCAGACCAAGTTGTTGGCTGCTCAAAGTAGGAAGAAGGAGTATGCAGATTGCAAGGTCTGGGACATGGACTTTTAGTCTGGTGAACAAGTATTGTTAAATGTGCCACCAATGAAAGGGGTTATGCAGTTTGGTAAGAAGGGCAAGCTTAGCCCTCGGTTCATCGGTCCGATTAAAAGTTCTTGAAATTGTAGGGCCAGTGGCTTACAAGTTAGCACTGCCACCTAGTTTGTCGAGCGTCCATCCGATATTCCATGTATCCATGCTTAAGCGATACCATGGGGATGGGGATTACATCATCAAGTGGGATGAGGTACTTTTTGATAAGGATCTTCGTTACCAAGAGGAACCAGTTTTGATTCTTGCTCGAGATGTCCGGAGGTTGCGGAAAAAGGTGATTGATATGGTGAAGATTCAGTGGAAGCATCATCCAGTTGAGGAAGCCACCTGGGAAACTGAGAAGGACATGCGGGACAAGTACTCTCAACTATATGAGGATTCAGGTACTACACTTCCCTCCTTTTATTTCTGTAATTTTGGGTTTGATTATTCGGGGATGAACGATGGGTAAATTGGTATCTATTATAACGATCGGGTCCATCATTATGGGTAGACCATTTGTTCCAAGTTTTAGAGTTAGAAAACTCTGGGTTTGGGAGTTTGAAATTCTGGTCTAGGCTAGCCTCGGTCAGTTTTGGAGTGAGGTAGAGTCTAGGGAAATCTGGGTAAATATTGATTTAGGTGTCTTGAGTTAAGATAGTATTCCACGTAGCCAAGACATAAAGGAGTTCGGGGGACTTTTTGGAATCGAATGTGGGTAAGTAGAACTCCCAAAATTGCATTTGATGTGAAGGGGTTATTTCAGATCGTCGGGGAAAGCAAGTGTGTTGTAAAATGGCCAAAACTGGGAGATTTCTGAACATTCTATCCATGATGAGATCAATCATCCGCGGTAGCAACCTACGCTATAGCGGTGGAAAATACCACTATAGTGGTTGTCAAGGCGGTCAAACACCGCTTAAGACCGCTATAGCGGAAGCGGTTCGCTATAGCGGGACTGCTATAGCAGAGTGGGGACTGCTATAGCAGAATGATGGGATTTTAATGTAGAAATATTCCCTAAAATATTCAGTTTTCACAACTTCATTTTGGGAGAAGGGCTAGGCGATTCCAGGTTATTTTCCTCCTTTTTCCATCGAATTTCTTCCCTAAGGTAAGGTTTCTACTCCCAAATCTTTGTACTACGTTTCCTATGCAGTAGAATTACTAGGAGGGAACTTGGAGAAAGGTTGGAATAACCTAGGAATGGTAGAATCTGAGGAAGGAAGGGGATTCCAAGCATGAATGTTCTTGGGCATTGTTAAAAGTATGTTATTATGATCATAGGTTATTAAATTACCTATTTTTATCCATAAAAATGATAGAAGTAGGTGATTTAATGGTGGAAAAGCCCGGAAAAAGGATGGGATGATCATGGGTGGCCTGGGGTTTGGGGATTTAGTGTAATTCGGGTACTGTGTAGGCCTTGTGTGTTAATTGTATGTACTTGTGTGTTATTTTAGACCAAGAACGAGAAAGGAATCCAGAACACGAGAAATCTTGGGTTGAATAAAGCTTGGATCATTTCAAGATAGGTGATGGCTTACGATTTCTGTGAATGTTGTATTGTCTTGTACTTATATCTAAGTATTTGTATGAATTACATTGCTTAGGGGAGTTGTGTAGAATGTCTAAGGTTCTTGGTTTACAGTCTGTGATTGAAGAGTGTTTGCTTGTTGGTTTACAAGTTGTTTGATCATCTATTTGACTGTGAGTTGTTGACATTCGATTGGCTCGGGTACCACACCTGGTACGGGTATAACAAATGGTTTGCATGGGTACCACGCCTGGTACGGGTAAAACAAATGGTTGGCATGGGTACCATGCCTGGTATGGGTTTTACTTTTGTTGCATCATTGCATTTTCATTGTTGTGTTGCATTGATTTATATTAGTTCCGTGAGTGGACCGGGTTGATTATTGAGATGTGTTATTGGTTTGGTGGTCCTTGAGAGGCAGGGGGAAATTCTGTTTAACTGTTGTGTTGGTCTTGGTTTAGGCCTTGGTTGTTCATTGACATTTGTATTGTCTAGAGGGGATCCCAGGGTGGGTCCGGGCTAGACGGAAAGGTATAGTCATTGGTATATGGTTGTGGCTTAGAGCATAAGTGGTGGATTCATGCGGGAACAAGCTAAGTTGAGACTTGTAGTCTAGGTGTGTCTGTTGATATTGTTGCATGTTTTCCATACCTATTACTTGATATTATCATACTGTTTATATATTGTTTATCTGAAAACTGGCTGATGATCCTACCAGTACACAGTGGTGGTGTACTGATACTGCACTTGCTTTTCTTTTGGTGAGTACAGGAAATCTTCCAGCGGCTGAGACGCGACCTCATCTTTAGCACCGATGATTTCTAACATCAAGGGTGAGATGTTTGATCAGGCTAAAAACTACCACAAACAACATGCATTATCATAAATTTAAGTTCTACCAAATTAATCCTAAGCAAGACCAATAATATGACCTAAAATTAGGGACCCAAAATTTTTGGATCTCACCCAAAATCAACATGGAAGAATAATTTAGCATACTTCACAATATGAGTTCCCAATCACTATAAAAATAAGTATTTAACGTCGGGGAACTTATCACAAGTGAATCTTTGAAGGAGAGAAGCAAAAATTAGAGCTTTTCAAGTGCCAATAATGGAGACCCATTTTTTCAACTGGAGAAAGACGACAGTGACAGGCGGAGAGCGGTGATGGAGAGATTTAAGTGAGAGAGGAGAAAAGTTTGGGAGAAGATTGGGAGAGATTTGGAGGATTTTTAGAGAGATTTATGGAGGTTTGTGGAGAATGTGGGAGAAAAGAATCTGGGTGGTGGTTTAAAAGAAGAAAAGAGAAGAAGAAAGGCCACCGGGTTAGTCTCCAGGTCGGGTGGGTCAATAGGCAGGTCAAACAAAATTTAAAACTTACCATGGTGCACCGCGATGTGTAGTCCACACATCATTCAATTTTTCTCCTCAATTTTTCCCAGGCTTCTGACTCATAGTGCAATGGAGGTGCGACATTCACTATGGGTGGTGCGAAATGCACAGCCCATCGCACGGTACCTCCACTTTAAATTTTATTCCCCAGTTCACTATTTTGAGGTGTGGTGCTCAGTGCGACATGCACAACTGCTTGTGTGAACCACATGGCTGTCCGCACGTCCCTTTTTGCCTTGTTTTTCCACTTAGTCATTTTTCTTCTCCATGCACTCCTAAACACACCAAAAACAACAAAAGGTAATGAAAATAAAAAGTAAAAACACTTGGGTTGCCTCCCAAGAAGCGCTTGATTTTACGTCGTGGCTCAACAATAGTACCTTAATCCTTAATTATTATCAGAGAGCATTCCAATCCTACTGGCGTGGCCCCATCCCAAGTAAGGGAATTGCTCCTTTAACATCCTTATAGCATCATCTTGTTTCCAAGCTGGCAACATCATGCTCTTGGGCACCTCTTTCTTCATAAATTAACCATGGGCATCCACTAACTTTCCCTCAACATTAATCACGGACACAACTCAAAGATCATCTGGTGGTCTCGTGGGTTGGCATACATTAAAGGTCACTTTCTCGCTTCCAACACAAAACTTGAGTTCCCCGAGTTCCACATCAACCAAAGCTCTCCCAGTTACCAATAATAGTTTCTCTAATATGATGGGCACCTCAAGATCCACTTCATAATCCAAGACAACAAAATTGGCGGGTAGGATGAACTTGTTGACTTTGATGAATACACCAAATAAAATTCCTACCGGCCATTTGATGGACTAGTCAGCCATGAGAAATCTCATCGGTGTAGGCTTTGGAGTACCCAAACCTATCTTCTTGAATATAATAAGAGACATCAAGTTGATACTTTCCCCTAGATCATACAAAGCCTTCTGGAACACAAACACCCTGATAGTGCAAGGAATGGTGAATGCACTGGGGTCTTCCCATTTCGTAGCAATATTAATTGTCATCACAGCACTACAGTTGTGTGATATTTTTGAGAAGATCCTTCATGAACTTTGCATACCTGATCATATGCATTAACGCATCGACCAAGGGGATGTTTATGGATAGTTTGCTAAACATATCCACAAACTTTTTAAATTAGTTTTCCTCTTTCTTCTTGGTCAATCTCTGCGGGTATGGAGGAGGTCCTTTTGGTAGTTTATTAGACATACTTGGGACACTAGGAACCTTCTCTTCAATATCAATAATAAATTGAGAGGGAGGAACAGCCTCATCCTTCTCTTTATCCATGTGATCATCATTAGAGCTCACGTTGGGTGCACTGGGCTTCACCCCAACAAGTGGATTTCATCCACTTCATTCTAAAGCACAATCTCATCATTGACTATATCATTTGTATCTACAACAACTTTTATAGCCGGCTTCTTAACCCCCACTACACATTTATCCACTCCTAGTAACAATTGCCATAGCATGGCCATCGTTCTTTGGGTTTGTCGTAGTCTAACTTGGAAGTATACCCTTCATCCGAGGATTCATTTGTGAAGATAAGTGATTCATTTGTGCCTCAAGATGCTTAATAGAAGTCGAGTGTGAGCTCACTATTTGGTGAAGAATTGACACTTCGCTCTTTGGATCCTTCACCCCATTATCGGTTGACTAAACCTTTTTCAAGACTAGAGACAACAATCTCTGATATTTGAATATCCAAGGCTACTCATGGAGGGCTGATATGTATGGGCATATGTAACACCTCGTAAATTGATTGAGCTTTTAAACTTAGAAACTTGCAGAATTTTTGAACTTCCAGGGATCACGGTTCAAGTCCACGAGTCGTAGGAAGTTCCACGAGTCATGGAAGGGACTCATGATTCTAATCCTGTAGACTACCCTCAGGTTTGAGAACCACTAGTCAGTTTCATGGTTCGTGGAAGTTTCAATGGGTCATGGAACCAACCCGTGGAAGTCAGACAGAGACTAGGCCTTTCCTCAAAAACCACGAATGGGTTTCACGACTCATAGAAGTTTCTATGGGTCATCCTGTTAATCCGTGAAAACTGATCCATAGCCTAAAATCTTGGCCCAGGAACCACGACTCCAGCCCACGAGCCGTGATTAGTTCTACGGTTCATGGAAGGGACCTATGGAACCTGAAACCGAGTTTTAAACCAACTTTTTCTTAACTAAGTCCCAGGGGTATTTCAGCCATTACCTACCCTTTTAACTCCTAAATGAAGTCATTTTGGCCATTTTTAGCATGATTTCTAAACCTATTAGCCTAAGTCCCTTCTCATTTCCTTATTCATCTCCCAAAAAGGAAAAGAACTCTCTCAAACTCAAGGTCTCAAGCTCCAAGTTCAAGTCTCCTAGTCTTTTCAATTTCAAGTGGGTTAGATTCAATCAAGGTATGTGGGTATTCAATAATAGAATCCCTTAACCCTTATGCCCAAAACCCCAATCTTCTAAATTAAATTCATGGATTTCTAAATTAAGGTTCTTACTCAAATTGGGGAAAAGTTATGGGTCTTCTTCTAAGGCATTAATTCATGATTTATTATTACATATCTATGATTTAATTGAAGTTCCTCGATTGATTTCAAAGGCCCATATGATTATGATGAATTTTAGCATGTGTTCATTGAATGGCATGTCTTTAAGTAAAATTGATATGTCTAGGTAACATGACCTCTATTTTCATGAAATTGCATGCCTAATTCTTCAAGTTATGATATTAGAAATGAAAGTATATTTTGAATTATGGTTATGCAAAGCTTTAAGATTCATGACTTGTGAATTACATGACATCAAATATGTCTTTATGTTTTTCCAACAGTTTTGGACATTAGATATGTCCCTATGTTTTATAAAATATTTGGCATCCAGATATGTCTACCTAAGTTATGAACAGTTTTGACATCAGATATGTCATAAGTATTATGAGCTATATGTATATGTTTTTGGGCGTAGTATTAGCACCGAGATAGACAGGGTGAAAGTACCCTTAGTCCCAGAACTACGTGCCCCCATAGGTTCTAAGTCCCCTCAATTGGGCATCAGATTAAGTGATCACGCCACAGTCATGCCTCTATGCCCTGGCAAGGTATATTGGGTCCTTTTGATGGGGCGTATACATCAGATTCCATGTAGCTCACATGGTCTATGTCGGTTAGAGAACCTTCCACAGAAACAGTATCAGGTTTTTAAATGCATTGACTCTTTGCTTTCAGTTTTCAGGATCCTTATGATTACTATGATATTTGTATAATTTGTTTTGGCATCTTATCGAGTCTCTTGCATTTCAATTTTACACTTATAGCATGATTTCAGCTTTACAAGTTTATTTAGCATATTTACCTCAGATTCTTGTTTATCTCATAAATTCAGTATATCTTATAGTACTGATGTATTTTGCACTGCATCCTTTTACGATGCAGATTCAGGCACCTACCCTCGGACTCGTGGCTAGTCAGTGTCAGCTGTTCGGACCTTATTGGTGAGTCCTTTTCCTACGAGGACTGGAGTTATGATTGGTTATATTTATGTCCCTTTTATTTGGATTTCTCGAGTTAGTTGGGGCCTTGTCCCATCAACTCCTATTTCAGATTTAAAGGCTTCAGACATAGCTATTTTGTATTCTGGATGAGTTCCTTATAGACTTTTGACTATTTCCTTTATGGATTTCTATCTTCTCTCTATATATGCTTCCACTTTATTTCCTTAAGTTATCTGAGTATGATATGGCCAAGGGTTAATCTAGGGCACTCGTGTCCTGGATCCTATGTTACGTCCAAGGGGTAGTCTCGGGGCATGACAAACTTGGTATTAGAGCCTCAGATTCAAGAGTCTTAGGATGATTGAAGTCGCATCGAATAGAATCTCGTTCATGTGTGTGAAGCGCGCCACACATATAAGGGAGAGGCTATGAGATGTTTTAGAAAAAGTTCACTTCCTTCATGATTATATCGGGCAAAAGAATTTAACTCTAATATCCCTCTAAACCTCTCCTTGTACATTTCAAATTATGCCTCAATGTGATATGCCTCACCGAGCTGCTCGGAATGCTGCTCCTCCAGTTCCGTCCATCGAGGTCATGAATGAGGAGTCCAGGAATGCCATCCATTTGCTAACCCAGACCATGGCTGATCAGATCAACCAGCTGACTTCTATCCCTGTCCATCCATAAGGTGGGGTAGCGGCCTGAGTTTGTGATTTTGTCCGAATGAACCCACCTAAATATTGGGGTTCAAAGGTGAGTGAGGACCCACTTAGCTTTATTAATGAGGCAAAAAAGATCTTTGATGTAATAAAAGTAGGTGATGTTGATTGTGTGGAGCTCGCGTCCTATCAACTCAAGGATGTAGCCCATATCTGGTTCACACAATGGAAGGAAGCTAGAGCTAGGGACGAGGTCCCTATGACTTGGGAGTGTTTCAAGAGGGTCTTTCTCAATCGGTTTTTTCCCCGAGAGTTGAGGCAAGCAAAGGCTGAGGAGGTTGTGAACTTAAGACAGGGGTCGATGTCACTCTAAGAGTAAAATTTGAGGTTCACTCAGTTGTCTAGGTATGCCCCCTCTATGGTAGTAGACCCACATGATCAGATAAGTTAGTTTACCTATGAGGTTTCAGATATTGTGAAGAAAGCATGTAAGTCTGCTATACTATTGAGTGAACATTTCCATACTCATGACCCATGCTCACCAGATCAAGGGAGACAAACTTAGGGAGTTGGCTAGGGAAAACATGAGGGCTAGATCCGAGAGTTCAAGTTTTGGCTATCAGAAGTCCAGAGGTAGTTATCTCTCTTCAGAAAAGGTCGTTAGGACCCGTGCATTCTTCAGCCAGTGCTCCTTCTTAGGCCTCCAGGCCCCGTCATGATCAGTTCATTAGAGGTGCAGGATCTTATTCATAGGGGAGTGGTGCAAAGGGGTCTTCTTTCCCCATTTGCACCAAGTGTGGAAAGAATCATCTCGATGAGTGTCTAGCCGATAAAGAGGGTTGCTATGGATGTGGTCAGGTTGGTCACAGAATTCGAGATCGCCCTTCAGCTAAGAAGGGGCAGGGTGGTAGTAGGGCTCAGTCTGCTCCAGCAGCCCCAGGAGGTTGACCAGCCCAGCAGGGCACAGCTTCAAGTTCTGGTGGTCAGTGCCAGAACTGTCTTTATGCTATGTCCTCTCGTCAGGACCAGGAGAGTTCACCTAATGTTGTCACTAGAATGTCGAAAGTCTTCTCTCTTGATGTGTATGCTTTGTTGGACCCTGGAGCCTCCCTATCTTTTGTGACCCCTTATGTAGCATGCAAATTCTAAATTTGTCCTGAATTGCTTTTAGAACCCTTTTGTGTTTCTACTCCTATTGGTGAGTCAGTCCTAGCCAAAAGAATCTACTGAAATTGCCTTATACCAGTCCTTCATAGTAGTTACTTCAGCGGATTTAGTAGAGTTGGTGATGACTGATTTTGATGTTATTCTTGGTATGGATTGGTTGTATGTTTGTTATTCTTTGGTCGATTATCGTAGTCATGTTGTCAGTTTCAAGTTTCCAAATGAACACGTCTTAGAATGGCAAGGTAGCCACCTTCCTCGAAAGGTTATTTCATATCTTATCTTAAGGCTAGGAAGATGATTTCTAAGGGTTGTGTTTATCATATAGTTCAGGTTATGGACACAGAGTCCAAAACCCCATCTCTTCAGTCTGTCCCTATTGTGAATGAGTTCCCTGAAGTGTTTCCCAAAGATTTGTCTGGAGTCCCTCCCAAATAGGAAATTGACTTTGGAATAGATCTTCTTCTAGATACGAATCCTATCTCTATTCCTCCCTATAGAATGGCCCCCGTGGAAATTAAAGAGTTAAAGGATCAGTTGAAGTATCTTCTTGATAAGGGTTTCATTAGGCCTAGCATTTCTCCATAGGGTGCCCCAGTCTTATTCATGCAAAAGAAATATGGTTCCCTCAGGATGTGTATTGACTACCGTCAGTTGAACAAGGTCACACTCAAGAATAAGTATCCCATTTCTAGGATTGATGACTTGTTCGATCATCTTCAGGGTGCTAGTTTTTTCTCCAAAATCAACCTTAGATCCGGTTATCATCAGCTTCATGTTAGAGAGTGTGATATTTCGAAGACAGCCTTCAGGACTTGGTATGGTCATTATGAATTTATTGTGATGTTATTTGGTCTAACGAATGCTCCTGCAGCTTTTATGGGTTTGATGAACTGTGTGTTCAAGCAGTATTTGGAAATGTTGTTATTGTATTCATTGATGATATCCTTATATATTTTCTGAGTGAGGAGGATCATGTGGACCATTTGAGAGTGGTGTTGCAAACTCTCAAGGACCGACAGTTATTTGCTAAGTTTAGCAAGTGTGAGTTCTGGATGCAGTCTGTTACTTTTCTAGGTCACATTGTGACTAGAGATGGTATTCGAGTTGATTCTCAAAAGATTGAGGCAGTAAGGAACTGGCCTAGACCCACTTCCCCGTTTGATATTAGGAGCTTTTTGGGTTTGGCTGGTTACTATAGGAGATTTGTGGAAGGATTTTCTTCCATTGATGTCCCATTGACTCGGTTGACTCAGAAAAAGGTTAAATTCCAGTGGTTTGATTTGTGTGAGAAGAACTTTCAGGAATTGAAGACTAGATTGACCACAGCTCCAGTGTTGGCTCTACCCGAGGGCCTAGATGACTTTATTATGTATTGTGATGCTTTTAGGATTGGTTTGGGTTGTGTGTTGATGCAGCATGGTAAAGTGATTGTTTATGCTTCGAGACAGCTTAAGACTCATGAGAAGAACTACCATACTCATGATCTTGAGTTAGCATCTGTTGTATTTGCTTTGAAGATTTGGAGACATCACTTGTATGGTGTGCACGTGGATGTTTTCACCGATCATAAGAGTCTTCAGTATGTGTTCACTCAGAAGGAATTGAATCTGCGACAAAAAAAATAGCTTGAGCTTCTTAAGGATTATGACATGAGTGTGCTTTACTATCCAGGTAAGGCCAATGTTATGGCGGATGCACTTAGTAGATTGTCCATGGGTAGTGTGTCTTCAATCAAAGACGGGAAGAAAGAATTGGTTAAGGAGGTTCATAGGCTTGCTCGGTTGGGAGTTTGCCTTATGGACTCGACAGAAGGTGGTGGTGTTGTTCAGAATAGTTCCAAATCATCTTTGGTAGCTGACGTCAATGCAAAGCAAGACAGTGATCCTGCTTTGCTTTATCTAAAGGGTGCATTCCATCAACAAAGGGTTGAGGTTTTCTCCCAAGGGGGAGATGGTGTGCTTCGTTATCAGGGTCGATTGTGTGTGCCAAATGTAGATGGGTTAAGACAACAGATTTTGACTGAGGCTCACAGTTCCAGATATTCCACTCACCCTGGTGCAACCAAGATGTACTGTGATCTACGGGAAGTCTATTGGTTGAATGGTATGAAGAGGGACATATCTGGTTTTATGGCTAAGTGTCCTAACTGTCAGCAAGTAAAGGTAGAGCATCAGCGACCGGGTGGCATGACTCAGGACATTGACCTTCCATTTGCATCGTACTCGAAGGCAACATGATTCCATTTGGGTGATCATCGACCAGATGACAAAGTCATCCCACTTTTTGGTTGTTAAGACTACAGACTCAGTGGATGATTATGCCAGACTCTACATCCGAGAGATAGTCCAATTGCATGGTGTCCCATTGTCCATCATTTCAGATAGGGGTACTCAGTTTACATCCCAATTTTGGAGATCGTTTCATAGAGGTCTTGGTACACAGGTGAATCATAGCACAGCTTTTCATCCACAGATGGATGGCCAGGCAGAGTGTACTATTCAGACCTTGGAGGATATGTTGAGGGATTGTGTGATTGACTTCAAAGGTAATTGGGATGATCACTTACCTCTTATCGAGTTTGCCTACAATAACAGCTTATTCTATCATCCAGATGGCTCCTTATGAGGCACTTTATGGTTGAAGATGTAGGTCTTCTATCGGTTGGTTTGAGGTAGGTGAGGCAGCTTTGATTGGTCCAGATTCGGTTCATGCGACTATGGAGAAGGTTCAACTTATTAGGGAGAGGTTGAAGACCGCTCAGAGTCAATAGAAATCATATGCGGATGTGAAGAGAAGGGAATTAGAATTTGAAGTTGATGATTGGGTTTTTCTAAAGGTGTCACACATGAAGGGTGTGATGATATTTGGCAAGAACGGAAATCTTAGTCCCTGTTTTATAGGTCCTTATCACATTTTGAGTAGAGTTGGTAGCGTTGCTTATAAGTTGAATTTGCCAACAGAATTAGAAGTTGTTCATCTAATTTTCCATGTTTTCTTATTGAAGAAGTGTGTTGGTGATCCGACCTTGATTGTTCTTTTTGAGGATATAGGTGTGAAGGATAGTCTCACCTATGAGGAGGTTCCCGTAGATATCCTTGATCGCCAAATTTGGACGTTGAGAAACAAAGAAGTCGCTTTGGTAAAAGTCCTTTGGATGAATCAGCTAGTTGACGGAGCTAATTGGGAAGCAAAATCAGCCATGAAAGCCAAGTACCCTCATCTCTTCCCTTCCGATACCATTTCAGCTTGAGGTAATAGTTTCCTCCTTAGTATGTTCCTCCGATCCTACCCCATCAGTTCCTCTCACGATCCTAGCATGTATTAATATTTTCGAAGTTGATTCAGTCATGTTTTAAGTTGAGAAGTTTGGTTTCATATTTATTCTTCAGTTTCCTGTTGTGTTGTTGTTTGGTTGGGTTGTTTTCTCTCCATTTTTCCTTACGTAGTCTTCATTCGAGGATGAATGATCCCAAGTGGGAGATATTGTAACACCTCAGAAATTGATTCAGCTTTTAAACTTAAAAACTTGCAGAATTTTTAAACTTCCAGGGATCACGGTTTAAGTCCACGAGTCATGGGAAGTTCCACAAGTCGTGGAAGGGACTCGTAATTCCAGTCCTGCAGACCAACCTCAGGTCTGAGAACCACGAGTCAGTTTCACAGTTCATGAAAGTTTTCCACAGGTCATGGAACCAACCCGTGGATGTTTCCACGGGTCGTGGCCTTTCCTCAGAAACCACGACTGGGTTTCATGACTCGTAGAAGTTTCTATGGGTCATCCTGTTAATCCGTAAAAAATGAATCGAAGCCTAAAATCTTGGCCCAGGAACCACGAATCCAGTACACTAGCCGTGATTAGTTCTATGGTTCGTGGAAGGGACCCATGTAATTTGAAGCCGAGTTTTAAACCAGCTTTTTCTTAATTAAGTCCCTGGGGTATTTCAGCCATTACCCACCCTTTTAGCTCCTAAGTGAGGTCGTTTTGTCCATTTTTAGCATAGTTTCTAAACCTATTAGCCTATGTCCCTTCTCATTACCTCATTCATCTCCCAAAAAGGAAAAGAACTCTCTCAAGCTCATGGTCTCAAGCTCCAAGTTCAAGTATCCTAGTCTTTTCAATTTCAAGTGGGTTAGCTTCAATCAAGGTATGTAGGTATTCAATAATAGAATCCCTTAACCCTTATGCCCAAAACCCCAATCTTCTAAATTAAATTCATGGATTTCTAAATTAGGGTTCTTACTCAAATTGGGGAAAAGTTATGGGTCTTCTTCTAAGGCATTAATTCATGATTTATTATTACATATCTATGATTTTATTGAAGTTCATCAGTTGATTTTAAAGGCCCATATGATTATGATGAATTTTAGCATGTGTTCATTGAATTGCATATCTTCGAGTAAAACTGGTATGTCTAGGTAACATGACCTCTATTTTCATGAAATTGCATGCCTAATTCTTGAAGTTATGATATTAGAAAGGAAAGTATATTTTGAATTATGATTTTGCAAAGCTTTAAGATTCATGACTTGTGAATTGCATGACATCAGATATGTCTTTATGCTTTTCCAAAAGTTTTGGACATTAGATATGTCCCTATGTTTTATGAAAGGTATGGCATCCAGATATGTCTACCTAAGTTATGAACAGTTTTGACATCAGATATGTCATAAGTATTATGCACTATATGTATATGTTTTTGGGAATAGTATTAGCACTGAGATTGACATGGTTAGAGTACCCTTAGTCCCAGAACTATGTGCCCCCATAGGTTCTAAGTCCCCTCAATTGGGCATCAGATTTAGTGATCACGCCACAGTCATGCCTCTATGCCCTGGCAAGGTATATTGAGTCCTTTCGATGGAGCGTATATATCAGATTCCATGTAGCTCACATGGTCTATGTCGGTTAGCGAACCTCCCAAAGAAACAGTATCAGGTTTTAAAATGCATCGACTCTTTGCTTTCAGTTTTTAGGACCCTTATGATTACTATGATATTTGTATATTTGTTTTGGCATCATATCGAGTCTCTTGCATTTCAGTTTTACATTTATAGCATGATTTCAGCTTTACAAGTTTATTTGGCATGTTTACCTCAAATTCTTGTTTATCTCATATATTCAGTACATCTTATAGTACTGATGCATTTTGCACTACATCTTTTTACGATGCATATTCAGGCACCTGCCCTCAGACTCGTTGCTAGTCATTGTCAGTCGTTCGGACCTTATTGGTGAGTCCTCTTCCTACGAGGACCGGAGTTATGATTAGTTATCTTTATTCCCTTTTTTTGGATTTCTCGAGTTAGTTGGGGTCTTGTCCCATCAACTCTTATTTTAAATTTAGAGGCTTCAGACATAGCTATTTTGTATTCTGGATAAGTTCCTTTTAGACTTTTGACTATTTCCTTTATGGATTTCTATCTTCTCTCTATGTATGCTTCCACTTTATTTCCTTAAGTTATCTGAGTATGCTATGGACAAGGGTTAATCTAGGGTACTCATGTCCCGGATCTCATGTTACGTCCAGGGGGTAGCCTCGAGGCATGACAGCATCAGCCTTAGGTGGAGGCATATAAGGATTGGAGCTCTAAACATTATACCGGTCACCTTCCCTCTCACGATATCTCCAATTGTCTTCATGCTCTTTATCTTTGATCCAACCTTGATTCTCGTCCCTCAGGCGCCCGCCGATAGATAGAAAACCTTCCAATCCATATAGTAAATACATCCTCATCATAAGCTTTAAGATCAGGAGTACCCACAGCATTCACACTCTTAGTATTACCAGCCCCCATCATGTGTTTGGCCAAAAGATCAATTTGCATTAACATCTTGGCCATAGCTTCATCTCTCTACTCATCTTTACAGCGCATTTTATTTGTCAAAATAGATAAGGTCACAGTCGTGGGCACATCCACCTCTCTAGTGTGCCAATCACGATTCATAATTGTCATCCTTTCTAGAAGAGCTGAGGCAACACCATATGGTTGGTCCATGAATGTTCCACCCGCAAGGTTGTTGGCAACAGATTTGTTCATTGAATTCAAGTCCCTATAAAAACTTTGGAGGAGGAAATTATCTGAGAGTCTATTATTGGGACATAGAAAAAGCTTTTTTTTAAACCTTAGTCATGCTTCATGCAATGGATCATTAGGGATTTGGAAACAGTTTGTGATGTCGTCCCTCAGTTTCATCATTCTAGAGGGAGGAAAGAATCGTACCAAGAATTATTCTACCAATCCATTGCATGTGGTGTTTGAGCCTTTCGTAAGCTCTTCTAATCATGTTGTCACTTCTCCCATGAGGAGGAAGGGAAATAAATGAAGCTGGATGGACTCTTGAGGGATGTTGTTGAAAATAAAGGGCTGGCATATCTCAATGAAGTTTTGGATATGCCTATTTGCACCCTCATGTGTAGCCCCTCTGAATAATTCTTTCATTTGGATGAGATAGAGCATGGTGCTTGTAACATAAAGCACAATATTGCCAATCGTAGGAGGTAGGAAGATTGCACCTACCCCACCTTGGATTGCAAGCTCAAGGGCTGCATCTATGTATCTGTCTACACTTTCGTTGTCACCCACTTCGCTCATAGGCAACCTGTTCAACAATCAGAAATAGCAAAACAAAATATAAAGAACAACTACTCACAAAGTGATTTCAAACGTCAATCAAAAGGCTACTCAAAAACTATTCCTCGACAATGGTGCCATTTTTTATAATGCTCAAAAACACTCTCCCACTGAGGTGATTGCGATTGTCAGAGTAAAACAAAATTTATATTCCCAACGGGAGTCGGGGTTGATCCCACAGAGAATGGTTATGAAGAGTCACCAAGAAATTATTGTATATCAATCAAGAATAGAGTAATTGTTCAAATAGCATAAAAAGTAAAATGGGGGAAATAGGGAATTGGGAATCTGTCAACAAAATTCAAACAAGGCAATAAAGTAAAGAACGAGTTTGTATCAAATGAGAGGACGACTAGGGGTATGTTTCTGATGGGATTAAAAAATGGGTTAGGGTGCTTGTTTAATTATGAAAATTTTTAATAAACAATATGGGTAGCATTGGTTAAACTTCTATTTGTCAATCTTTCGATCATCCAAACATATTTCCCGTGGTATTTATTCAAGCATCATAGGTTCAACACAAAACAACCAATATAAGTTTGGGGAAGTCATACTATTTCTAGCTTAGACTCTTAAATGGGTGTTTTCTGGCGATTAAGCTATTTCTAGCCTCAATCTATGTGGAAATCCCAAGTACCCACTATTGAATTCTCATCTAAAATCATGAACTCCTCTTTAAAGCAAGAACACAACTAAGTAGGTTTAATCAATGTTTGCAACCATCAATTTTAGAGTGAAAATACGGAGAATTCAATAGACCCATATCAATTTAGCAATTATAAACACAATTAAACAAGACCCATACCCAAATTCAAATACCCATTATACGCATACCCCTAGACAAGGAAACTAGTCACTCATGCTAAGGAAATAAGATATTATACCAATTGGGTAATTCAAATTTCCATTCATTGTATGCTAATATCCAATGTCCAAGCTCAATTTGTACAATAATGGTGGATTCACAAGGTAGAAGAAAAAAAATAGTAAGTACACCTCTATCTTCCTTGGGAACCTCTCTTAATGGAAAACTCTTGAATAATGTGTAAAAACTATTCGAAACTACTGAGTACAATGCCCAAATTGGGTTTTAGAAGGTTCCCAAATAGTCACATAAAAGTTGACAAAAATGCCCTTCGAGAGACGTGTGACACGATGTGTGGCATGACATGCGGTTGCACCATGCATTGTGCTCATCGCACAGCTCTATTCCAGCAGACCAGTGACTTGGTTTGAGTTTGGGTGTTATGCGAAGGGAGGTGCAGACCGCACCAGTCATTGTGTGTGTCGCACAGCGGCCGTACCTCTTGGCAGATCCTTCTTCTCTTTGATCACCTTCACACTTCAACTCCTTTTGAGCTCTTTTGAGTCCATATCCTTGTTTTCTACTTATGAACATAAGTACCTGCGTTTGCATCAATAAAGGTCATAAGTACCTCTAAATCTTATCAAAGCATAGCAATAATTCATGAATAAAGGCTCAATAAGTTGGTAGATTACCAACTTATCAAACCTCCAAACTTGAACTATTGCTTGTCCTCAAGAAAGATACACACAAAGTAAGGAATGAATTATGCTCTAAAATATATAGGTTGCACACAAGATTACTCTACTCTAAAAACTAAGAAAAATAACTAACAAAAAGACGCAACTACCATGCTCATCTGAATTTGGACCACCTAATTCTCAAGGCAATTTCTTATTTCAAATCATTCATCAAAAGGACTTCATTTCTCATTAGAAAACACGGGAATTTTCCATTCAAAATAAGATCAATCTTCTGAAGTCATTGGCATGGACTATCAAGGTTTTCCTCGAGATTCGCCACACAACTTGTCTCATTTATTCCTCTCAATTAAAATAGAGACTTCATCATTCTTTTCAAGTGTGCAATGCCACTCAACACAAGAGACAATCCCACTCACAATCTTGCAATTTTCAAGGCAAAGGGATTATAAGAAAACCAAAAGACTCTCACTCTCTCAAAGAAGTTCAAGTGTACACATATCAAACCATAGGCATGCCCTTCATGTAATTTGCCACTAATGTTGAGTTACCAAGCTCGGAATCACTAAGGATTTGCGGGTTACGATATTGTCTAGGGTTAAGGTGAGGATTGCATTTGGCTGAAGTGACTAAGCCTCCCTAATGCTCCTTGTGATCATTCAAACACCGCTCACATTTTTTAACAATGACTTCACCTTGTTTATCCCTCACACAATCCCGAAGTTCCCCTTCAACTAGATCATTCAACTTCCTTTTTCACCTTTACTTGGTAACACCAATTCCTTCTTTTCTTTCCATTTTGTTAATTTCATTGGATCATTTTAAACAATTTTCAACTCAAGCATAAGGTGCTACCTTGCTTTTTACACATCCTTTTCTTCTCCACATAGATGCATGCACCTCCAAACTTAGGCTTTTGCCTATGTTATCATTTCAATTCCCCCCCCCAAACTTAGGCTTTTAGCCTATGTTTCACTTTCGAGCCATTAGGGAGGACGGGTGCAAGAATTAAGGTTCCAAAAAGGTCAAGGTATAAGGTGCCAAAGAAAAGTTACAAGCTCAATGGGGTTCACTAAGATCAATGTAAAGGGGGTCAATTTAGGTGAAGTGGCTAATCAAAAAGGGCCTAAGGTCATTTTTCAAGCTCGGTGGCATCTAGAATTTCGCCTTGAATCATATTCGGGGCAAGTTTTAGACAACACATGCACACAAGGCTTAAGTATAGCCTTACCACACAAGGTATCACAACACAAGAATTTTCACAATGAGTCTCCAAATCAATTGTGACAAATGACTTTTCACAATGAAGGTTGGGGTTGATCCCACAGGGAATATGGATGAAGAGAGTGAAACCAACCCTGAAACTTCTGATCTTGGTCTTACGATTGCTAGGACTAGGGTTAACTATGTTACTTCATGCTCTTAGATGCTTATTTCCCAGAAAGAGGGGATTTAAAGTAGAAGTAATGTTTGTAATTACGAATCGAACAAGTAACAAAGTAACAGTTTTCAAGTATTGTAATCAATGAGAGAAGTGACTAGGGCAGTATTCCCCATGAGATCATAATGCAGTAAGGCGTCATACCAATAATCTAGTCTAGTGTTATCCATGTAAGATTGGTAAGTTAGATAATTCTCCTAAGCGGATGGTTGCCAAAATAGAAGAATGTCACCACGCAACTTAGTCAGTCTACGGGTGTTTTCTTTTCTAACCCTTACCAGTGATCCCAGATTAGCTTTCCCCAAGAAACTTCAAGCTAATTTGGTGAGGGTTGGTAGCCTCAAAACTCTAGTGTATAATCCTATTTCCTATTTGTTACCTCTTTGATCAAGCAAGTAGGAATAAGGCGAGTTCTAATATTTGCAACCATTAAAAAGAAATCAAAATGAGATGAAGAACAATACATGCATGAACACCTTCCTAGGATTACTAAGTACTTTGCCTACTTTGTTAATCCTTCATGGTTCCCACAACCCTAGTTGTGGTTTAGCTACTCATAGTTACACGAGAACAATCAGATTTAGATGAAACGATCATGATTATAACTTACAAGAACAAGTAAAGAAAACCAGAATCTTGAATTCTCAAGAACACTTCAATAATCAATAACAAGAATCGAATTCTCAAAAGTATGGAATAAAATCTCAACAATGTGTTATGATGTCTCAAAGTTGCATAACAATTGTCAAATAATGCATAACATCCGAAACAAAACCCTAGGGAATGTATTTACAGACAACAAAGACCAAATCCTAATAGTACTAGGAGAGCTGGATGTGGAAGTTCCGACGGGCAGGGCCCCACGGGATGTTGTGGTTGTGGTTGCCACAGGCATCATAGGCAACTCATCAGCTGACTTATCTGCTCCTCCAGTGCCTCTGGCTCATTTTGACAGGCATTTGCAATGTCCCATCGTGGCTCTCATGGGAATCGTGGAAAGACGTCAGACTTCACTTCTAGCCTTTAGCTCCTCTGGTCCATTTCCATGGGCATTGTGATGTCTCATCATAGCTCCGATGCCCATCCCAAATTGGTAATGGGATGGGTTTTTGCTTTTAATGCCTATTGTCTCATTCCAACATTTTTTCCCACGGGCCATGGAGGATACCACGCCTGTGGCACATGACTTTTAGCCCAGAAAACAGCAACTTTTCAGTCTTTTTATATTTTCTACCTTTTCCCTGCACATGAGCAAACATGCATCATATTTAACAAAACATACTTAAGAACTCCCAAATTCCTTAGTTTTAAGCATCGAAAGTGTCGTGAAATCCTGCCACATCAACACCCCCAACTTAGAATGTTTGCTTGTCCTCAAGCAACAAACGAAAACAAACTAAAATGACGCTTAAGTAAAAGAAACCTAGGAACTACAGCAGCCAAGTGGTTCAACTATTTCAATTCATAGAATCAATAACACTCCTTGTCAGTTCAAAACCAATGCATATATCCAAGTTATCAAGACAACACAAAATAGATCCATGGATAACAATATGATACAAATAAACAAGCTAGCATACACAGCAGACATTTATCCAATAAGTCAGCAACCACAGTCTGCCCTAGTGCCCTTACACAAAGAAGTCCCTCTCACATAGAATCTCATTCAACAAATAGGGACTGGGAATACACTCACTCTCGCAAAGAAGTTCAAGCTGTACATGCACAATACCATACGCTTGCCCTTATTTTCTATGCCTTCGCTTTCAAACAGTCAGGTTAGGATCACTATAGGACTTTGCTCGGCTTGTAATGTAGGTTCAGGGACGGGTATAGTATATTTGGGAAATACTGACTATGCCCTCTTTGAGACTATACTTACTCTTCGTTCGACTTTTTAGACCACGGTATTTTCCTCCCTTATTCTTCTCTTTTGTTATCTCTTTGCTTTTAATCAAGCATCGGGTGTGGCTTTTATTTTCACTTTCACAATCTTTTTTTTTTATTTTTCAAATTCTTTTGGTTTTTTTCTTTTCCTTTTCTTCTTTTTGCTTTTTGTAGCACACAAACCACACCCGTTATCTTCCTTTTTAACACTAACCCGATCTTTTCATACCCCACTCTTCCTATTTACCCTTACAGTAGCCACCCTAAACTTAGGATTTTTTCCTGAGTTGAGGTACACAATTTCCAAAGAGGGACCAAGGCCAAAGCAAAGGTTTACAGGAAACAGGGAAGGTGAACAGGCTAATAAGAAAAGAGTCAGTTCAGGCTCAAATTCAGGGATCAAAGGGAATTATTTTTCATTTGGTAGGTCATTTGGCTTAGGTGGACTTCATTCAAAAAATGTCCTATGATCATCTCTTAACCAAACTATCCTACAACCACGGCAAGACTAACAAGGCAAGTTCTAGATTGACACATACAGCTAGAATGAATTCAAATCAGCTCACTCACACATGGCACAGAGTTTAGACAAGTGAATTGATAACTGTTAGTTCATGAATTATCTTAAGATACTTATCACATTCCTATACATACTGTCACTTACAGATCTATCAAGGTCGGTCTCAACAGACTTATTACATAAAATTTGGAGGGGTCTCCATTTTCACAATTTTCATCAGAATAAGACCACAGGCTGTATTAAGTTCCTATTTTTCTTTCACAAACACACATCCTATTATAAACATGCCAGTTCAACAAAAATTAAAAATCCTTAGGGAAAGAACACATCAAGAAAACTCCAAGGACGCAGGTATCTTGTGGATACTCCCATGGGTTGCCTCTCATGCAGCACCTGATTTAATATCGCGGCATGATGCGAGTGTTTTGTCCACTCTGACTTTTCCAAAACACTCTACAGAACACATACAGATGACCAAGCTGCCCCTACCCTATCAAAAAAAAATAGTGTATTGTCCCTAATGCAATAAAAAAATATCTAACACAAGAGAGGTGAGGCATACCTGTGGCACCTAAGCACAGTTATCATGTAGTAGTCAGGCCCGTTGGATCGTGGCCATGTATTTATCACCAATAGAGGCTGCCTCAGCAATCCTCTCAACATCAATAACTGCCGAGTAGCTTCATCACTAGTCTCTCCCATAATGGGGTCTAAAGAAATTACCTTTGTGGTGCCTGCAATGCCAGTTCTCGAGCCACTAGAACCAATAGTATCAATGCAGATCTGCTATATGGCTAGGGATTCTTTTGACATCTTTGCTTCCTCTTTCTTTCTCTTCTTCTCAGCTCTTTCTTCCTTTCGCTGCAATGATTTTGGGCTCACTGGAGCATCTTCGCCCTCTTCACAAACCTTTTTACCTTTTCTCCTTCTCTTTTTCTTAGGATTGGAAGGCCTACCTGGTTCCTTTTCTTCCTTATCTTTATCTTTATTTCAGAGGTCGAGATGTGCATAATCCCATAAATTTATCATTGGTGTGAGTGGCGCCTGTGGTATGACTACTTGAGACCCAGAGTACAAAGAGGGTGAGCGTACCTTTAACTCATCAAGATTCACCTGGAGTGCTGCTATCTACTTTTTCATATATGTAAGTTCAGTTGCATCTATCTCATTCATCTTTTCATTAATCCTCTCTTCCTTTGAATTAATTCGGCATGCACATCCGCAAATGGTGTTATGGCTCTCTGTATAGAAGCATCAACAATCTCCTAGAACTGTTCAACAAACTCTTTCATCTGTTGTTGCAGTTGTATGGTGGTCTGAATAGTATTTGTGAAATTTGTCGGATGAAAGGCATAGAGGGAGGTTGGATCCTCCAATAGAGGTGCAACAGAAGTGGAAGGAGCTGGTAGAGTTTCTTGAATAGAGATTTCAACCTCGCGAGGAGTCAACAATTATTTACTGCAAGGGCTTCTAGTAGAAACTGCAGCTTCTTCCCTTGCAGATGGAGTCTCCTCATTCAGACTTCCTTTAAGGGTGGGCAGAGCCTCAAGAAAAGGTTCAACTTCCGGTGGCAGCACAAAAGCATCATGAATGGTGCGGGGTTCAGTTGATTCAGGCATACTGCCAAGGCCTACAGTTTTTCTATCATCTTTAGACCTCTCAGGATGATGGGTCCAGATAGCACGCTCTCCATGATCAATGCCCAAATACTTAGGGACACCAGCATCTTCACATATCTCAATCAGGAGGCACAAGAATGGGTATGAGGTATCGATCTTTGTGACCCTATCCCAAATCTCATCAGTTATGATCTTCTCAATATTGAACTTGTATTTGGACAACAAGCTAGCTACAAGAACAGCCCTATCAACTGTCAGCTGATTAGCTCCACCAGTCGGTATAAGTTGTAATCGAATAATAGCCCACCAAAATTTTGCCTCAAATGTCAGAGAAGCTTTGTTGATCTTAGGCTTACTTCATACAGCCATTTAGGAGTGCCGGTCTTTGTAAGAACCTTTGCCAACCACTTAGTTCGATCAGTCTTATTTGTATACCAGTGGTCATACTCTTACGTGTTGGAGGATGCAACATACTCGGGCCCATAGAGAAATCTATTAATTATTTTGGCCGAGATGTTTATCGGTTCACTTCGCACAGGGATGATCTCAAGAGCGAGCAAGTCTGATGCTTTCTGACCCTTCCAATACTGGCTCTCTTGGATGGCTTGATAATTAACATAAAACTCCCTCATGATGGTCGGTTGATAGTCGTAGAGTGTCTTGCTAGTCCAGCCCAAGTTATAGTGTTAGAATTACTCCTCAAGCTTAGGGAAGTCTTTCAGCTTGAAGGAGTCTATCCTCCACTCTTTAGTAATAGGGAATCTCATGTGCCCTTTAGCTATTATCCCGAGTCTGTAGTCAAATATATTTGCGACCCTTTGACATTCTATCTAGCTTTTTCCTGTAATCATACATCTTTGGATATGAGAACTAGTGATATCTCAAGAGCTTTGGGAGTAGGCGGGGTCGTCTCTTTTTCTGGAGTGGTGCTTTCAGTGTCGAACTCAGAACAACCCTTGGCAGCCTTGCTAGAACCTGACTGTGATGCATCCTCTAAACCGGAGTCCATTTCTTTGCCACTTGAAACTTGGATGGCAGAGTCTTGTCCTTCCTTTGCTAGTGGAGGAGTGGTGTCGCTTTTCTTGTCTGAACTAGCTGAGCCAGAAGATGACTCTTCCCCCTCTTCAAAACTGGGGGAAGTTTGTTCTGATGCTTGCTCTTGCTCGGGTGCATCATCTTCTCCCTTTTAATAATGGGACAAAGATGACATCACCAGCTTCCTCTTTGTCATCCGAATGAGGGGGTGGTTGTCTGAGTCACTCTGCTTGCCTTTCGAATTAGATTGATCCTTTAGAAGAATATTAATGGCCTTCTGTTTTGCATTCTGGCCTCCCCCTTATCGTAATAGAGGCGGTGGTGCAATTTGGTACCTGCAGGTGAACTATGTTATCAAACTAAACCCAAAATGAAATACAAAAACTTGAAAAAAAAGTTAGAAGAATTTTACAAATTTTCAACCTCCCACGGGTGTGGGAGGTCCAACGTCCTATGGGAACGGGAGTCGGGATGAGGCAGTGAGTTTTTAAGGACTTTTTATCCTCCCACAGTGGCTTTTCACAAGCATGGGAGATGCGACGTCCCATCGGGACTGGGTATCGAAATGGGTCAGTGGCCTTATCAGGCCTTGTTCCACTCCCACGCCCAATTTTGACGCATGTCATACCTCCGATGTCCCATTGGCTTTGCCCGTGGGATCATATTAGCACAATTTCCGTCTCTCCCACTTTCACTATTTCCATGTTTATTTCACCTCACACAAACATTCAACACACATAAATCATGAACAAATTTTCTACACACCGTTAATACAATCAACACAACCCTAATTCCCTATTTCTATCGATTTATACGCACAAATACACAACACTATGCAAAGTTCACAACTAGGGTTCGCTAAAACACCATGATTTTATATTCATATGAACCCTTAGTTACTCTAAAACCATCAAGTATGACTTGAAATCAACAGAATAAGATGAACTTACTCTTGATTGTCAATACTAACTTGAAGAACAACTTGTGAATGTTTGTGTGAACTTGCTTAGTGCTCTTTTGATTGCTATGTATCTAGGGAATATGAGGGAGTGATGATCGATATTATAGGAGTGTATAGGGGAGGTGATCGTGGGTGTTTAACGTGAGAAGTGGGAGAGCAATTGGAATGGAGGGAGTTGATTGTGTTTGACCTCAATTGAATGAGGTCAAAACCTTTTAAACATGGGCAAAGGGGAAGTCTGGGTCGGGTTGGGTCGGAGAAAACAAAGTTGTTTTTTTTTAAATTATTAACCCTCTGACCCACCCAGATAATGGGCTATCATAACGCTCATGGGGGACGTGATGCCCCGTCAGAGATAGACTTACCTGGGCAATGGAGACCCTATTTCCCACCTCCATCAAGGTTTCAACGCCCCATCATGTTTGGGACGTGGGAATGGGCCAGTGGCTTTTCCTTAGCTTCTTTTTTTTTCACGCCTATCTCCCACGTCCGTCGGGGATGCAACGGCCCATCGTGGCTAGACATGGGAATAGGGCAGTGGAAATTTCTTTGCCTTTCCATTAGCATGTCCACTTTTCATGGGCGTGGGACCTACGACGACCAATCACAAGTGCCCATGGGACCCTTTTCCTGCAGATTTTTCTCCCTTCAACTTCACCAACTCCTACATACTTAAACAAATGTTAGTTCATGGGTTGCCTCCCATACAGTGCCTGATTTAACATAGCGGCATGATGCAGGTCACTTGACTACTCAGAATTCATCAACTTTCCTCATAGGTTGCCTCCCATGCAGTGCCTGATTTAACATCATGGCACAATGCAGGTTGCTTGGTTAATCAGACTTCACCTAGCTCCCAAACTTCAACCACTTTGATTTCTTCAGCATCTCCCAAATAGGCTTTGACACGCTGACCATTTGACTTGAATCGCTTATCGTCACAATTCTCAAGCTCAATAGCACCATGTTAAGAAACTTGCACCACTCAAAATGGCCCCATCCACTTAGACTTAAGCTTGCCTGGAAGCAAGCGCAGTTTTGAATTATAGAGTAGGACCAGCTCGCCCGGCTGAAAATCTCTCTTCTCAATCTTTCGATCATGGTACATCTTCATCTTCTCCTTGTATAAAGTTGAACTCTCATATGAATTCAAGTGAAACTCATTGAGTTTATTTAGCTGACCAAGTCGCTGATAGGATGCAGCACACCAGTCTAGGTTCTGCTTCTTAAGCGCCCACATGGCCTTATGTTCAAGCTCCACCGAAAGATGACATGCTTTTCCAAACATAAGATTATAGGGTGACATATCTATAGAAGTCTTGTAGGTTGTTCGATATGCCCACAGGGCATCATCAAGCTTCCTAGACCAATCAGTTTTATGTACATTCACCGTCTTTGCAAGGATGGACTTTATCTTCCGATTAGAGAACTCTACTTGCCCACTCGTTTGTGGATGATAAGGTGTCGCAACACTGTGCCTTACCCCATATTTCTCAAGTAGAGCCCTGAACAGCTTATTACAATAGTGAGACCCTCCATCACTGATAATTGTTCATGGTGTGTCGAATCTGCAGAAGATATTCTTTTTCAACAACGTTGTGACACTCTTGCCTTCATTGTTGGGAAAAGCTACCACCTCCACCTATTTTGACACATAGTCAACAGTAACCAATATATACCTCATACCATTCGACATCACAAAAGGACCCATGAAGTCGATTCCCCAAACGTCAAATAATTCAATTACGAGGATAGGAGTGAGAGGAAGCTCATGCTTCCTAAATATACCCCCTTCCCTTTGGCATCGATACAGTCCCTAGCATACTCATGAGCATCTTTGTGTAGGGTAGGCTAATAATAGCTGCATTGCAGGATCTTATGGGTTGTCCGGGTGCCACCATGATGCCCCTCTATAAGAGAGGAATGGCACGCCTCACGTACATCTTCCATCTCAGATTTAGCTATGCATCTCTGAATGATAGTGCCACCACATACACGGAACAAATATGGATCTTCCCAAAAAACCTTCTTTACATCAGACATGAACTTCCTCCGCTGATGGACTATCAAGTCCAAAGGAACTATATCACTTGCTAAGTAGTTAGCAATATCTGTGTACCATGGGATCAAATCTTGATAAGCAGCCAATACCTGTTCATCTGGGAAGGCATCATCAATCTCAAGCTCATCTTTCAGCTGCAACATAGCCTCATCTTCAACTCTGGACAAGTGATCATCCACCATATTTTATGTACCTTTGTGATCCTTGACTTCAAAGTCAAATTCTTGTAGTAGTAGCACCTAACGAATCAACCTAGGCTTTGCATCCTTTTTCGTCATAACATACCTAAGAGTTGCATGGTCTATGTGGAGAATTACTTTGGTGCCAAGCAAATAAGATCTGAACTTTTCAAAAGCAAACACCATAGCTAGTTGCTCTTGTTCGGTCATAGTATAGTTCTTCTAGGCTGGATTGAGTGCTTTGCTAGCATAGTAAACTGGATGCAGAATCTTCTCTCATCTCTGGCCTAGGACTGCTCCTAGCACTACTCCACTAGGATCACACATCACCTCAAATGGCTCAGACCAATCAAGCGCAACAATAATGGGGGCTGAGATGAACTGCAACTTTAGAAACTCGGATGCCTTCAAGCACGCCTCATCAAGTTTGTCACTCCTTAAGGCCACCCCTAAGACGTAACATGGGACTCGAGATCACAAGTGGTTTCAAGTTAACCCTTGGCATTTGCATAACTTAGGCAAACCATACTTAATTATAGTGGAAGCAAATTCAATAGAAATAGGTAAATCAACTCTATATAAGATAAATGTCTAAGAGTATCAAATCCATAACAAGAAACACGAATAACTAACTATGTCTGAAAAGCCTCTACATAAGATATAATGAGTTGCTGGGACAAGATCCCAGCTAACTCAAAGTACCAAAGAAAGCCATAAAAGTAACTAGACGCATAACTAGTCCTCGAAAGATGAGGATTCACCAACAAACACGGAATGGCCTTCGGTCTCTAGCCACGAGCCTGAGAGAGGGAACCTGAATCTGCATCATAATAGGATACAGCGCAAGAATATGGTCAGTACTATAGGATGTACCGAGTATGCGAGTGTATGCAATAGCATAGGTGAATGTACTTAAAACATGTTTAAATTAGATTTTATGCATAATAGAAGAAAACATAGTAAAAGTCATAATTTGAAGCATAAGACATAAGGTAATGAGTAAAGCTTCAAAATAGAATATCATATAACTTAAAAGCTTGAAAACATTCACAGGGGAGTTTCTCATAACCGACAATAGACCATGTGAACAACATGGAATCCAACTATATAACCCTAGTTGGCAAAGTTGCCCTGTACATTGACAAGGCACAGGGCACCATACATGGCATAGCATGGAACCACTTTCATAAGCCCATTGGGCGATACATAACCTACGATGGAAACATAGTTTTGGATTCGGGTTATCAAGAACCGTCATCACTTGGTGCTAAATACTACTCCCAAAATATATCATAGTGCTCACATAATCATGTTTATAACTCGGATCTTCATAATACTCACACACCTTAATTTAGAAAATCATTCATGAGTATTTATGGCACATCGGGTGTCTTGTCTTTCATAATAATTCATATCTTAGAAATTTGAATGGCACTAGTTTAAATTCCATAATCATGCATGATTTTATAAAAAAGGAACTAGGCATGCAATTACTTGAAATTCATGAGGTCATGCTATGAAATATGCCAATTTTCTTAAATCAATTCATGCATGAAAAATTGGATATACTTAGCCTTCAATTCATGAAATAGCAATTCACTTGTAAAAACTCATGCAAACCCATACAATTTAGTATTAGATTTCATAGTAGATTCATGAGAAAACAATTTATAGAAAAGCCCATAAGAATTGGGTAAGAACCCTAATTTGAAATTCATGAAAATCAATATAAAATTTGGGGGTTTTGGGCATAAGGGTGAAAGAATACCTAATTGAATACCCGCATACCTGAATTGAAGCTTTCTTAAAAAAGGATGAAAGTAATGGAGACTTGGAGGTGGAATCCTTATCTTAGAGCCTGAAGCTTGAGAGAATGGGGTTCTTTTTCCGTTTTTAGAACTTGAATGAGGGTTTGGGAGAAGTCTTAGGATAATTAGAGATAAAACCCTCCTAGAATAGCCCAAAACAACCTCATTTATGAGTTAAAAGGGTGGGTAATTACAAAAATACTCCCAAGAAATAAGCTTGAAAAACGGTTGAGTGACTTGGCTTCAGGTACCACGGGTGGGTCTACGCACCGTAAAATGGAAAGATGAACCATCTTGTGACCCGTGGTTTTTACCTGGGAAAGTGAGGGTCCTCTAATCCATCAGAAATCATAACCAACAGGACGGCCCATGGAATGAGATGATGGACCGTCACTAGAACTGTAGTTTTTAGGACCCTTTATGGAGGGTCCTCTGATCATCAGGACCACAAGTCACAGGACGGGTTATCGTTCCAAACCACGATCCATTAAGTGACTCATAAACTGAGAGAAATAAAAAGAAGCAACCAAACCACAGGTCATGGTCCAGAATGACGGCCCGTGATCCTGTCCATGATCCCTGGGAACTTTAAAAATTTCAGAAATCCAAGTTTAAAGGTTGGTTCAAATTCTGAGGTGTTACAAATACAAACTTCACATCCTTCTCTAATAGTTTTCACAAAGGATGTGCAATCTTTGAGAAGTTATTAATGAACCTGCAATAGAACCCAGCATGCCCCAAGAAACTTCGGATACCCTTTATCAAAATTAGAGGAGGCAATTTTTCAATCACCTCTATCTTGGCCTTGTCAACCTCAATCCCCTTCTTCGAAATTTGGTGGCCCAATACAATACCTTCTTTAACCATGAAATGGCACTTCTCCCAGTTTAGTACCAAGTTACACTCTTTACATCTTTGTAGCACACAACTCAGATAGGATAGACAATCATCAAATGAATCACCAATAACAGAGAAATTATCCATGAATACCTCAAGAGTATCCTCCACCATGTAGGAGAAGATCGACATCATACATCTCTAGAAGGTTGCTGGTGCATTACATAATCAAAACGGCATCCTCTTGAAAGAGAATGTCCCATATGAATAAGTGAAAGTCATCTTCTCTTTATCTTCAGGAGCAATCAAATCTGATTGTATCCTGAGTAACCATAAAGGAAACTGTACCATCCTCTACTAGTAAGATGGTCTAACATTTGATCTATGAATTGCATCAAAAAATGGTCCATGAGTTCAGCTTTCGGTAATCCATGCAAACACGCTAGCCTGTAACTGGTCTCATAGGAATCAGTTCATTCTTAGCATTGGGAACCACAGTGATTCCACCCTTTTTTGGCACACACTGCACTGGGCCTACCCACTTGCTGTCCGTAATAGGGTAAACCACACATGCATCCAACCACTTGATGATCTCCTTCTTGACAACTTCTTGCATAGGCTGATTCAACCTGCACTGATGCTCAATACTCAAAACAAAATTAGGTTCAAGCTAAATTTTGTGCATGCATATGCCATGTGGGATACTAATAATGTCAGCAATAGACCACCCAATTGCCCTTTTGAACCTCTTCAATACAGACACAAGTTCTTCAATTTTCCCTTCTCCTACGTCAGCTGCAATAATCACAGGCAAGGTGGTATCAGCTTCCAAGAAAACATATCATAAGTGTGATGGAAGTGCCTTGAGCTCTAAGACTGGAGGCTCCTCAATAAATGGTCTGGCTGGAGGCGTTACTCTATTCTCGAAGTCCAGATTAAGCTTTTTTGGAGCATAAAAGTAGGATCCCATACCAGCAAGCACTGCCACCATGTAAGCATACTCATCAATGTCATCCCCATCAAAGTTCATGATCACGGCTGCAAGTTCTTCAACACCAAGTCTCTCCTCAATCGGGACTGATAATATCTCTTCATCTACAACATCAATGACTGAGACCACCCACATATCATCATGGTGCTTCATAGATTGGTACAAGTTAAAAGTAACCTCCTCATCATTCAGCCTGAATTTCATCTGCCCTATCTACAAGTCAACTAAAGCATGTCCTGTGGCAAGGAATAGTCACTCCAAGATGATGGGGACCTCAAAATCTACCTCATAATCTAGAATCACAAAGTTCGTTGGGAAGATAAAGGACTCCACTTTCACAAGTACATCATATAAGATACCTACTGGCCTCTTCATAGTAATATCTACCATAAATAGTCACATTGTTATCGGTGTGGGGGCTCCAAAGCCCAATTGTCTGAAAACTACCAAAGGAATTAAATTAATGCTCGCACCCAAGTCACATAGTGCCTTAGCAAAATAGAATGCCCCAATCGCGCACGGAATAGTGAAGGCTCTAGGATCTTCTCTTTTCTGCACAAGAGAACGGGAAGCAATTGCACTATAATGATGCAAATTATCTGCAAACTCAAAACTGACAGTTCTCTTCTTTGTTACCAAGTCCTTTATTAACTTCGCATAACCAGGCATCTGGTCTAGAGCCTCAACTAAAGGAATATTAACCAAAAGTTGCTTTAACATAGAGATGAATTTTCTATACTTGCCTTCTTCAGCCTTTTTGGCTAGTCTCTGTGGGAAAGGAGCAGGAGGTCTAGGCATTGGTTTTACAACTTCATTAACCTCCTTCTCCTTCCTCTTTGTCTCAGTTAGCTCTCTTACTATTTGGCTTTCCTCATTACCCTTTACCTCAGACTTAACCACAACTTTAACTTTATCATTTTCAGGCTCAGTTTGCTCTTTAACAACTATAGGGATAGGGGGGTCGACAGTCTTCTTTCTACTTTGAGTGGTCACCCCCATGCAATGTCGATTATTCTTTGGATTCTAAATTGTATCACTTGGAAGAGTACCTTTTTTATGTTGATTCAAGGCTATAGACATTTGGTTCATCTGCGTCTCAATCTGCTTTATGGCAACAGAATGTGACTCTACCTTTTGACCCATGCCTGAGATGTCAGCATGCATCTTTTTCAAGTTACCATCCATAGAATCAACCTTCTACACCACCTTGGCTAACAGCTTCTTAATGGTTAGTTGATCAGGCCCTGCTTCATGATTTCTAGTAGGTACATACAGGCTGCTTCTATCATTCTTGCAGCCATCCTTCTTGTTCCAATCACCATATCTGTCTCTACCCCTGCTCTTGTCTCTATATCCAGACCGATTATAGTTGTCATCTCTATATCTGTTATTATCCCGGTCTCTGTTTTGACCTTGATTTCCTTGGCCATTAGCCTAGAAACCCGCCACTTGATCATTTAGATAGCTGACTTCTTCATCGGAGTCGTGTTCATCCTGTCTTGGTGCTTTCCCTTGTGAACCTACAGCATTCACCTTTTCCACTCCATTATTAAGGATTTGCTTTGTGATCAGATCTATAATTGTCTTTAGTCCATCAACATTTTGTCTAAGCTCCTACAACTCTTGCTTGTCTAAACATTTCCCAATAGCATAAGTTTCTGCCGCACTCTCACAGTCTTTTGTATGCCAGGCCATGTTCATCTTGGTGACCTTGTCAAGTATCTCAGATGCTTCTGTGAAAGTGTTTTCCGTGAATGCTCTCATCATGACTGTATCAGCAACTGCCATAGTGTTTGAATTCAGTGCTCTGTAGAAAATCTCCATTAAATTATCCAGAGGGATTCCATGATTTGGCACCTGTTTCATCTTTTTATTGAACCTAAGTCAGGTCTCATATAGCGCCTTTGTGCTCAACTGCTTGAAATTATATATCTCATGTTTGAGCTGCAACATGTTTGATGGAGGGAATAACCTCTCCAAAAACTGACTCTTCAGTTCCCACCCTATAAAATATTGAAGCATCATGAAGCTCAGTAAGCCACAATATCGCTTCTCCAGTCAAAGAAAATGGGAACAACCGCAACCTGATAGCATTTTGGTCTACCCCTAGAAGGTTGTATGCCTTGCAGATCCCCACAAAGTTAACCAAGTGTAAATTAGAATTGTCAGTGGGCTTGCAAGAAAATAATCCCTTCAGGTTCAGCAGCTAGATCATAGTGGTAGTGATGTCAAACTTTGTACCATCGAGCAAAGGTGGCAATACTATGGGGCTTGTTGTCCCTACATCATTAATATCATAATCATCCTCCACATTAGAGCAAGGGATATGTCAGGATGGTTGAATATGGCAGCCTCTTTTCCCTCTTAGTGCAACTGGATCTTGAGGTACATTGCAACTGGTTGCCTCTTCTCTTGCAGCTTGAGCAAGTGCAGCTCGATGAGCAGCTTCTTGCCTTGCTTGCCTTGCTTGCCTTGCATGTTCAGCTTCAACATTTTGATTTGCTAGGTCTACGGCAACCTGAGCATCTTGCACAATCTACGCATCTTCTTCAGCTTTCTGCCTCTTCTGTTCTTCGGCCAATATCTGAGTTATGGCATGTTCTGGTGTCTCAGCAACCCCATCCTTTTCCATGTTTATCAAAGTTCGTTGAAGTTCGAGATCGAATGGAATTAGGGAATTTCCTTGACTCCTTTTACTGGGCATGCACAAGTGTGCAACTTGTGGGACAAAACAAAAACAACAAAAAAGTAAAATCACGAAATAAGGACTAATAGTGAAACAAACACAATCTCTCTTAATCCTAAATCGTCATCCCTAGCAACGGCGCTAAAATTTGATACGCCTAAATTACACCTCCAAAAGAAGCATAAAGCGGTCGATGTTCAAATATATAACCCAATGAAGGTTGGGGTCGACCCCACAGGGAATATGGTAGGACTAGGTTCAACTATATTTATTCGCGCTCTTAGCCGTTTATTTCCCAGGAGGGAGGGGATTAAAGTAAAGGTAATGTTTGTAAATAAGAATCGAACAAGTAACAAAGTAACACATTTCAAGTATTGTAATCAATGAGACAAGCGACTAGGGCAGTGTTCCTAATGAGATCATAACGCAGTAAGGCATCATACCAGTAATCTAGTCTAGTGCTATCTATGTAAGATCTGTAAGTTAGGTAATTCTCCTAAGCGGATAGTTGCCAAAATAGAAGAATGTCACCATGCAAATTAGTCAGTCTACGGGTGTTTTCTTTGCTAACCCTTACCAGTGATCCCAGATTAGGTTTCCTCAGGCAAGTTCAAGCTAATTAGGTGAGGGTTGGTAGCCTCAAATCTCTAGTGTGTAATCCCCTTTCCTATTTGTTACCCCTTTGGTCAAGCAAGTAGGAATAAGGTGAGTTCTAACATTTGCAATCGTTAAAAAGCAATCAAAACGAGAGGAAGAACAATACATGCATGAACACCTTCCTAGGATTACTAAGTACTTTGCCTACTTTGTTAATCCTTCATGGTTCCCACAAAACTAGTTGTGGATTTAGCTACTCATAGTTGTAAGAGAACAATTTGATTTAGATGAAAAGGTCATGATTATAACTTACAAGAATAAGTAAAGAAAATCAGAATCTTGGATTCTCAAGAACACTTCATTAATCAAGAACAAGAATTAAATTCTCAAAAGTATGGAATAAAATCTCAACAATGTGTTATGATGTCTCAAAGTTGCATAACAATTTCCAAATAATGTGTATCATCTGAAATAAAATCCTACGGAATGTATTTATAGATAACAAAGACCAAATCCTAACAGAACTAGGAGAGCTGGACGTGGCAGTTCTGACGAGCAACCCCCCACAGGATGTCGTGAGTGCCACGGGTGTCGTGGGTGCCCATTAGACCTTCTATCACTCCATGTCTCAGGCCCTCTACTTTGTTTCTATGGGCAAGTGGGACGAGCCATCGTGGTTGCCACGGGCATCGTAGGCAACTCGTCAACTAACTTATTTGCTCCTCCAGTGTCTCTGGCTCATTTTGATGGGCATCTGCAATGTCCCATCGTGGCTCTCATGCCATCATGGCAGGACATCAGACTTCACTTCTATTCTTTATCTCCTCTGGTCCATTTCCATGGGCACTATGACATCCCATCGCGGCTCTGATGCCAGTCCCAAATTGTTCGTGGGATGGGTTTTTGCTTCTAATGCCTGCTGTCTTATTCCAACATTTCTTCCCAGGGGCCGTGGTGGATACCACTCCCGTGGGACATGACTTTTAGCCCAGTAAATAGCAACTTTTTAGTCTTTTTATCTTTTAAACACTTTTCCCTGTACATGTAGCAAACGTGCATCATATTTAACAAAACACATTTAAGAATTTCCAAAATCCATAGTTTTAAGCTTCGAAAGTGTTGTGAAATCCCGGCACATCACTATTAACAAGGTGACTACAAATTTAAGTGTTCATGAGTCATTTGAAAAATAGGCCTCAGAGTAGGCTCTAGCGTATTTACAAGGCACGAGTAGTGAAATAATGGAATCGTGTAAGACCAACCCGACAACGCAAACCAAAAGTAAAAATATCAAGCTCGGCGAAGGTATAACTAAAGTATCAAAACAGCATAAAATGCCCAGCAAGGGCAATATCACAATCTCCAACACATGCCCAACAAGGGCCAAATAAAATATCTAGCAAGGAAGGAAATAGAAATATCAAGGCCTGACAAGGGTAATAATATATCTCAAGGCCCAACACAGGCAACCATAAGCAAATAAGAAATGGCACCATTTTTGATAATGCTCAAACACACTCTCCCATAGAAGGTGATTATGATTGTCAGAGTAAAATAAAATTTATATTCTCGATGGGAGTCAGGGTCGATCCCACAGAGAATGGTTATGAAGAGTCGCCAAGAGATTATTGTATATCAATCAAGAACAGAGTAATTTTTCAAATAGCATAAAAAGTAAAATGGGGGAAAATAGGGAATTTGAAATCTGTTACAATCGCAATTCGAACAAGGCAATAAAGTAAACAACAAGTTTGTATCAAATGAGAGTACGACTAGGGGTATATTTCTTATGGGATTCAAACATGGGTTAGGGTACTTGTTTAATTATGCAAATTCTTAATAAATGATATGAGTAGCATAGGTTATAGTTATGTTTGTCAATCTTTCTATCTTCCAAACATATTTCCCATGGTCTTTATTCAAGCACCATGGGTTCAACACAAAACAATCAATACAAGCTTGGGGAAGTCATACTATTTCTAGCTTAGACTCTTAAATGGGTGTTTTCCGGTGATTAAGCTATTTCTAGCCTCAATCTTGGTAGAAATCTCAAGTACCAACTATTGAATTCTCATCCAAAATTATGAACTCCTCTTTCAAGCAAGAACACAACCAAATAGGTTCAATTAATGTTTACAACCATCAATTTTAGAGTTAAAACACCGAGAATTCAATAGACCCATATCAATTTAGCAATTATAAGCACAATTAAACAAGACCCATACCTAAATTCAAATACCCATCATAGACATACCCCTAGACAAGGAAACTAGCCACTCATGCTAAGGAAATTAGAGATTATACCAATTGGGTAATTTAAATTTCCATTCATTGTATGCTAATATCCAATATCCAACCTCAATTTGTACAATAATGGTGGATTCACAAGGTAGAAGAAGAGAAATAACAAGTACACCTCTATCTTCTTTGGGAACCTCTCTCAATGGAAAACTCTTGAATAATGTGTAAAAATTGTTCAAAACTACTGAGTACAATGCCCAAATATGGTTTTAGAAGGTTCCCAAATCATCATATAAAACTTGACAAAAATGGCCTTCGAGAGACGTGCAATGCAATGTGTGGTCACACCATGCATTGTGCGAATCACACAGCTCTATTCCAGTAGACCAGTGACTTGGTTTGAGTTTGGTGTCATATGAAGGGAGGTGCAGACCTCACCAGCCATTGTGCGTGTCATACGGCGGCTGCACCTCTCGAAGGTGTAATCAGAGACTTGTTGGTGTTGGTGTTTTTGTTGGTGAAGCCACCATTGCGGTGCTTGGATTGCACCAGTGGAGTCGCACCTGTAGTCACCAACTGCTCCTGCAGATCCTGGTTATATCAGCAGGGCATTGCTCCTGCGGAGCTTGTCCACTCCTGCAGAGCTGCCCCTACGGAATCTGAGTCACGCATGTGGAGTCGGAGGTTAATGTTGACCTCCACTATTATGGTGCTTTTTCAGCTGGTGCAGCGCCACACCTGCAATGATTTGTTCGCAGGTGCGATGATTGCTGTACATTTAAATGTACTTTTCTTCTTCATTTCACTAAGTGTTAAAATAATTCCTCCATTGTTGAGCTCAGCAAGTGAGCTTTTTCTCCAATTCTTGCCCATTCCTTGAGCTGCTAAGGTAATCCTCCTCCCTCTATCTTTCTATTACTCGTATAGTTGTTAATTATGTCTTCCATTTTCAAAATTGGGTTCCTTATTGCATGAATCTTCTTAGCTTAAAGTGATGGATTTTGGATCATTCCGGGTCAGAATTCACTCCCATTTTTGCCCGAATTTGGGGCATGCAACCCCTAGCTCATTGGGCGCATAAATATGAAATTTATTTTTCATTTTGTTAAGCGGGTCCCGAGGGTTGATTTCTGACCCGAATTTTTGTATATCAATATGAGTTTCATTTTGCTCATTTTGACATCTATAATATATTTATGATAGTATGACAGCATTCTGAGGCACTTTAAAAGGAAAAGGCTCCCGAGTGACGGTTCATGTTTGCAGTTTAGCCCCGAGGTAGATTATGGTTTACCTCTTTTAGACTTGACTTAGTTATATTTTATATTTTATAAGTTACTTGATCAATAGGGTAAGTTTCAGATTATTATTAGGCTTAAATCCTCCTTTCGTATATTTGTCCATTTTTGGGACTGTAGAATAGAATTATCATATTTATCCTTAGTCTAGGGTGTCGTAGCCTCATTATGTTAGACTAGAATCCTTAGTATAGGTTGTAGAGGTATTCGTAGTAGAGTAGATTTTTATGGTTATTTTTGTTTATTAGTTCCAATTGTCATAGTTATTGTTGTTACTGTGTAACTGTGAGCTCGAGGTTATAGCTTGGATTGAACGGAGTTTCAGGTCAGTTATCTTGTTTAGAGGGTGCTTTGCCCTGTTTGATATATATTTATATATATATATACTTGTATCCTCTGGGATGGCACGCATATGCGCATATATGTATCTACATGGCTAGTGGTATGGTATTTGAAGGAAATATGAGATTTTTTATTTAAAGACGGGATTTTCTACTTTTACTATGGTTTTCAGATTTCAGAAAGGAACTTCATGTTTTATCACTATTTTGTGAGGGAAAGGAAAGTGCCACTTTTTATACTCGGTTTGAGTGATTTTTGGACCTTTTTTCCTTTTATTTTCTGTTGATGAATCCATGTACGATTATGGGCGGCCCGAGGAGCACATATCTGAGTTTTATTGTTATTGTATATGTTGATGAGCCCTAGAGCGGCCTACAAGACTATTCTGGGAGTCCTATGGGGCAGCCTACAAATTGTATTTCGGGGTTTTTACTTTACTATATTGGCCACATTCTACACCATACTATCCCATAATTCATTGCACTCTCTTGTATGCACTTTGAATGGTCTATCAATTTTATTATTATTATCTTCATCGCTAGTTGAATTATTCTTGCTTTTTGGTTTTCTTGCGAGAACTAGAACTAGGTGGATCCCGATCGTTTAGTCACTTTCTTGTTTCTTATATTATATATTATCTTCTTAGCTCGATCGTCCTATGATGCCTACTTAGTACCCCGTATTTTGGTACTCATACTATAGTTCTGCATCTTTTTCTGATGCAGCACCTAGTACAAGCCATCCACGTTGACCATCCACTCGTTCGAGGTCAGCTATTGTTTGGATCGTAATGAGCTCCCGGTGTTCGAAGATTTACTACTTTCCATCTATTCATATTGTCTGTATTTTGTATTTTGATAGACAGTAGCTTCTTGTATAGCGCTATTTATGTACTTAGAATCTCTTACACCGGCGATGACAGGTTTAGGATCAGATTCTTGTATATATTTTGTCTTTCCTGGTTCCTTTAGGAACTTTTTGTATATTTTGTACTGTTAGGTATATATCTATATTGTTGGCCCTCATCTTATTATTGTCTTCCTTCCACTTTACCTATTTAAAAGTTTATTTGTACCTTCATCCTCTTGGGTTGGCTTGCCTTTTGAGGGCTTTTTAGTAGGCGCCATCATGGCCCGATTTTGGATCGTGACACCAAAAGATGCTGGTTGCCTTCTTCATTTGTAGTATTTTCAATCCCTAATTAAGATATATATCATTTTGCATAGAAGAATTAAGATCAAGATACATTTTCATATAATTATTAATACTTTACGTTTTAGCCCTAGAAGTTTGCGGAGCATCTACTTCTTCATTTCTTTTCAAGGATCTATATGTGTCATATATTAGTCTAGCTTGCACTTTAATACTACTTTTACAAAATTTCAAATTTGGGACTTCATGTTCTTGAATTTCTAAATTTTCATAAAAAAATTCAACATTACTTCTACACCTCATAATTTATAGTAGGGTTAAAAAAGAATAGCAGTTAAATAACTTTGAGAAATAGAAAAAAAAAATCAAAATTTCTCAATCATAGCTTTAATAATCGGTCTAAACTTCTCAATTTTTTTTTATATTTAGCAAATTGAGATAAAATAGTACCAATATTTAATAAGACTGACGAAACAATTGGATGATAAATTTCACAAAATATTTGTGTAGCTTGATAAAACAGATTGAAAAATTTATGAAATTCGTTTACTTCCTCCTAATCGCTTTCACTAATTTGATCAAGTTGATCAGCATTATGGGCATTAAAAATTATTTGTATAATCATAAGCAACTATTAACATTTCATATAAAGAATTCCATCTAGTTTTGACTAGTTTTGAAAAAACATTATATGGAATATCACATAAGTATATAACGCTCTTTAAATTCTTTAATTTTAGCACTTTTATTCATTTGAAAAATTCACGCACAAGCATATTCAATTTTTGAACAACCAATATCAAATAACTTAATACCATCTTTTATAACTAAGTTAAATATATGTGCGCCACACCTAATATGAAAAATATCATTATTAATTAGACAAAAATAAATTAGACAAAGTCTAGCTTTTAACATATTAACAACATTAGTATTAGCAGAAGCATTATTTAAGGTGACACTCAGCACTTTGTCACAAAGCAAATACAATTGTAAAATATCTATTATAGTTTGTGATACATAAGCACCAGTTTTTTCTCATCACATAATTTATAACATATAATTTTTTTTGCAAGTTCCAGTTATGATCAATCCAATGCGCTGTAATAGTTAAATAATCATTATCATTAACACTATGACCCATATCAAAAGTGATAGACACTCTACAATATAAATCACAAAATATGCAATAAAGATATTGACAATATTTACTTTGAAAATCAAAAATATTCTTTTTAACTGTGTTTCTTGAAAAAACTTGAAAAGAAAGATTATATGTTTCTTGTTTATAAACAATAAAACTGGTATGTGAAGGAAAATTAAAAGACAAATCACAAACAACGATCATTTTAGCAAGATTTTAACGATCTCTTTCCTTATTACATTTGCATTACGTAATAGGACCAGTTGGGTTAGAAGTATCTAATGTTCTCTGAACCATGTTAGAACCCCTTACCGATTCAACGGGAGCGCTAGTATGCCGCGGTTGGAATCGTTCATTTTTAGCCCACTCATATTTAATTTTACAACATTATAACAAATGTCTATTTAACCCCTCCTCCTCTCTCTCTCTCTTTTGTCCCACCTGCGGATCCAACAGTTCAATGCTTAAATTTTTTTATACATTTATTACAAATAGCAAGAGTTTTTTTTAGTCATAAATTATCAAACAACAGAAGTTTTAGGATGTACAACCTTGGCCTGCCCCTTGTAAGAGGTATAGGGGGGTAGTTAGCTCCAGATTGAGTGTTAGTTTGAGTTGGAGCTTCGATAACCGAACTAGTAGGTGTATCATCTAATTCTTCTTCACTAATTCTATTCTTTTTGTATCTTTCGTAAAATTATCATAACATCTTTGTAAGGTTTCATGATCTAGTTGATTATCTGAATTAATATCAAGGGGATGGGAGAAAGAAGTTTCATCAACATGTGTAAGATCTTTCGTATTAATTCTAACTCTAGGCCTTGATGTAGAAGAACTATCATCCTTACTAGAACCAAAATATTTACTATATTTTTCAAAAAAATGTTTTATGGATGGTCACACCAAAAATCTTTTGTTTATTTCTATTTTGTTTACCAAAATCCATATTGAAACTAAACAAAATATGAAAAGTAATCAAAATGAATAAAATACGAAAATGAAATGCAAAAATTAAATAATAGAAAAATGAACGATTGTACCAAATAACAAGAAGAAGAACATACCTAGTGTATTCCCACAGCGTGGGGTCTGGAGAGGATAGAGTGTACGCAATTCGTACCTCTACCTCAGAGGTAAGGTAGATAATCTATTTTCGATAGACCCCCAGCTCAAGACAAAAATAATCTAGAAAAAGGCGTAATAGAAGTACAAGAGACAATAGGTAGTAACAAATAACAGATAGTAACAGAGCAACACTACCATAAAATAATACTACGAGAAATTCAAGAACAAGAAATTACAAGTGTAGCACTACGACTACTAGTACAAACAACAAGACAAAAACACTCCTCCCTACTAGCATAGACGCACTCCTACCTACTAACATTCTACCCTAATCCGCATCATCCACACCTTCCTATCTAGGGTCATATCCTCGATAAGTTGTAACTGCGCCATGTCCTGTCGAATCACCTCTCCCCAATATTTCTTCGGTCTACTTCTACCTCTCCTGAGACCATCCATAGTCAACCTCTCACACCTTCGCACTAGGAAATTTGTTCCTCTTCTTCTCGCATGTCCGAACCATCTCAACCTCACTTCTCACATCTGTCTTCCACCAATGTCACACCCACCTTATCTCTCCTAGTAAACTCACACATCCATCGTAACATCCTTATCTCCGCCACTTTCATCTTTTGAATGTGGGAGTTCTTGATTGTACCAAACGTCTGCTTAAAAATAAACGTATATAACTAAAAGCCAAAAATTGAGAGATGAAACTTGAAGCTTGAATTTGCTCCAAACAAATTCACCAAACTTCACATAGCACAAATATTAATAAAATAAAACTAAAAAGAGTTAGAGAGATTATGATAGTAAAAGAGAGAATAAGAGAATATAAATAGGAGTACATAATTTGTGAGAAATAATGAAGGGGTAGAGGGGTATCTATAGTGTAGAGATAGGACCAATAGGGTTAAAATACAGTTAGCGGGTATAGGGGGTGTTTTGGCTGAATTAGCCATTTTAAGGGGGTCCACTAATCGTTGGGTAACGGTCCAAAATGGCTAGATTTAAAAAAAATTGAATCTCGCAGGTTAGAACGGGATGGACTGGGCCGCTACTGGATTCAACCAGGTCAAATTCGCCAATAAATTTCCACGCCCCATCCCTCCTGTGTTCCCCCCCTCCCCCCGCAGTCCCCATCCCATTATCTATTGAATTTGAGACAACTGATACCGAGCCAGGCCAGGTTGTCCCATCCCACGTGCCTCCCTTAAACCGCCCTAATAATGAAAGGAAATGCATGGAACAAGAAATCATTAAGGACTTCTGAGACTTTTATCTATGTTTTCAGGACTCGAGTCTTAAAAATTAGATAGAAGGAGCACTTTTTTAATTAGTGATAATGACACATATTTTAAAAATTCACAAGCTTTTTTATTTACAAAACTTTCCCCCTCCTCTTCCCCCTCCCCATCCTCCACCCCCTCAGCTCCTTACTCCCCCCCCCCTACCACCACTTCCCCTCCTCACGTCATCGCACCACTAAACAACTAGCACATATTTAAATATTTTTCTAATTAACTAGTAAATATTTTCACATCTCTCCAAAGAATTAGTTGATGTTTAAAAAATCCTCATTGTTTTAAGTAAACAATTATAGGATGTTTAAAATACCTTTTCAAATGTTTAAACATTGGAAACATGTTTAAACATCTTCTGATTGATTGAATTAAATAATTTAAGGTTATTTAAATAACTCTCGATTATTTAAACATTTCTCAATTGCTTAAACAACTCTCGATTATTTAACCATCTCTGCTTAAATAAATCTCAATTGTTTTTTGAGGAACAGCAAAATTCCTCCAATGTTTTGAACTTTTTTCACTAGATTTTCACAATCAAATCAGAATGAAGAAGATGATGAAAACACATAAAAAAGATGAAAATTTTAGATGAAGAGAAAGAAGGAGAAGAAGGAAAAAGGAAAAAAGAACGCAAAAGAAAAAGCAAAAAAAAATGACAAAAAGATGAGGAAGAAGAAGATGAAGAAGGGGAGAAGGAAAAGAAAATAATAAAAAAGCATATGAAGAAAAAGAGAGAGGAGGAAATAAAAAATTTGAAATTTAAAATATGAAAGAGAATTTTTTTTGAATATTTAATAGGAATAATTAGGTAAAATGACTGCTCGATCATATTATTTATCGAAAAAATAGTTTTTCTTTATTTTGCAAGTTGACTTGCGAAAAATGACAGTCCTCCTCTTTCGTTGCTTTTCCTTTTTTAAAAAAAAATTAACATGCCGCAAATGTAAATCGTTTCGAGCAAATTATATATCAAAAGACTCAAAACATCAAGAGGAGTTCATATCTAAAATTTGGGACTGTTTAAAGGAGATTTTGCGTTGATCGAAATCGAAAATTTTCACTAGAAATTTTATGATTTTTTTTATTTTTTGTATGTTGGTTGCATCTGCGTGATGTGATGTTTGGGGTCTTGTTTTGGATAGTTTCGTGTATTGTATTATGGTATATGTTCATATCTTCTTTTTTTCATAATGAACTAATTCAGAACATCATAAGCAACAGAGATCAACCTTACAGTCCAACATAAAAAACATGATGAAGTAATCTTAACTTTTGTGTCTGTAAACCAAAATAAGCAGGTAGAAGAATATGCCAGTTTAGTAACAACAGACTACGGTTTAACAGTTCACTCTTGCTTGATTCATACGTTTCAAAATTGGGTTTATCCCAGAAACCAACGACACTTTTCCACAAACAATGTTTCCTTTGCTAATGAATACTTATTAACTTTGTTAATTTTACAGCTAATGAGGTAATGATGATAGCGGACCCAGACGCTGCAGAAGTACTATTATCTAGCTTCAAAGCTCCAATAGAGAATGTATACACTCATTGGCAAACTCATGGGGACACAAATTGAGTTTTGGTTCATTTCAATTGGATAGCAACATTACAAAAACTGTCCACCCAACAGTAGAATATAAAAGACCACCACATCCATTCAGTAATTTTTTATTAATATTTTCTTAGACATGGATCTGATACATTATCCCTTTTTCCAGTGGTGTCAACCTCTTTCAGGGGTAGAAGGTTCTAATCGAGAAATTAAGAAGTGTGAGGTATAAACAAGCCTTTGAGTTTCTGTGGAATAAATGTAAGCAAAAATTTTGCCTCTCATGGGGTATGTTGTTGTTGTAAATGTAAGAAGGAACTTTGGTACTTCCATAATGAATGGCATGCCTACACCACATGTCATATATACACATTTATACACTATTTATACAATATCGATACATGACATATACAGTACATAGCTATTTATACAATATTGATACATGTTTATACACCATTATACAATATCGATACATTACATAACTATTTATATAATGTATATGTATTGTATAAACAGTGCTTATGAATACATGTACATCTTTGATACATAACTATACATATCATATACACGATTATACATTATTTATACAATACCGATACATTACATAACTATTAATACAATATCGATACATTACATATACATTATATATACATTACATGTACAATGACCATTACGTTTATACATATGTAATGTATACATTACATTACATATACATTATATATACACTACCAAAAATGCAGTTTTACCCACGATTTTTCTACCATTTAGCCACAGTTCACGCATGGCTAAACCTCACATTTTTTTGACTTTTGGGCTATTTTTTATGCATGGCTATATGTATTACAAATTAATTACTTTATTATATATATAAAATTATCCCTATTTAATACTTATCCCCCAACGTTTTAAAAATTATAATTAAGTCTCAAACTCACTTAATTAGTTTTGACTAGGTCAAAATCCCTTATCCTTCATTTTTTTCTTAAAGGTCCCTTTTAGCTCGTTTTTCGACTTATTAACTAACACTCTGAAGTACTATATCTGAAGCCTATAGTACTACACTTTAATTATGATAACCCCTGCTTCTTGTAACAAAAGGGCTTGAAATTCTGCCTGATCGCTCGACATTAATACGCAAGAGTCGTTGTTTCATGACATCAGCAACAACTGCACCATCAAAGTGCCCCTCTTCAAAGCCCAACTTATGAAGAAAGTAACAAATTAACAGATCATATTGTCTGAAATCTGAATTTCATCTCAGTTCGTTTAGAAGCTAGATAAGCTAATCATGTTACACCTCCTTAGCAACCACCATATGCACGTGTCTGAGTAGAATTTAACAGCATTTTGATTATCACTCAAATGAAGAGTTAATTTGCGCTATCAGGATACTTGACTACGAATCAAAATTCTGTAACTTATTTGCTACTCTACCAAATTTTGTGCCACTGAATAAAAGTTCAAAGCGGCCAACACAAGCGGAAAAAAAAAAGGGGGGGGGGGGGGGGGGGGAATAGTTCGTGCATAGTGAACATTTTTTACAGGACCAAATTGACTCAATGACGAGAAAAGTGGAGTTTCCTCTCTTTTTGTGGAATGAGAGTCGGAGGGAGGCACAAAAAAACATTTACCACGTTGATCTATCAAATCACAAATGAAGATGACATAACATTTCCAAACCTGCGGAGAGGGCAAATATGCCTCCAAGCTCCACCTTTACAAGAAGCACGATATGACATTTTTACCTCACAATAAAACAAGGAAAACCCGGATGAAGATAAGAATAGATGCAACTGTTCCACCAAATAGGAAATACTGAAGAATGGTTCTCCTCCTCCTGGGACTTAGGATCTTGAAGTAGTGTATAATCACCTCTGAGATGGCCTCACCATCTAGGAAATAAACCTGGAGAAGCAGCAGAGGTAATTATAAAAACATGAATGGCATATAAGTTGCAGTGACTGTTGTCCACTGTTTTAGGATTACGAATACATATTATGGCACAATAATCACAAATAAGAAGCATCCAAAAGAGAATGGCCATTGTATGCAATAGATTGCTAAATATGGTAAATGGGTCAACAAACCGACTGTGCAACGGCATGTATTCAAGTGTCATCTAATGACCAAGATAAAACTACAAAATCACCTTTCGAACAGCAATAACAGATATCTAGAAGTACTGATAACTCATTAATTGCTATGAAGGGGAAAGAGACGAGACAGCTGAGCACGAAAACTGAGAAGTAACAACTGTACAAGAGCCAAGGCAAGCCCTAGAATGAGGTTTTTTTCTTCAGCAAAGTCCTAGAACACAGCTCACTAGGATCTCAATATAATGAAACAGACACATCAAAGTTTCCAAATTGTCTCACACTTTATTTCATCCTCTTTTTCATCGTGAGCCGGGGGTCTATCGGAAACAGCCTCTCTACCTCACCTCTGAGGTAGAGGTACGGACTGCATACACTCTACCCTCCCCAGACCCCAGGGTATGTTGTTGTTGTTGTTGTTGTCGTCTTTTTCGTCGTGTAGGAAGATGACAGTAGGATACTGAATTTTCTGAAGTGTCTCAATTTATTACCACATCTGGGTCACATTTTAAGTTCTAACCAGCTTCTTCACCTGACTTCCAGATTTGTATGCCCTCACCACTCTCATACAAGACACATTTACTTTTGGTGCACCTTCCTTGTGATCACTAAACCAATTTACATGGACTTTTGGTGCTGGACATATACAGGAAATGCATACATTCAATTTCTAGCAAGTCATTTATCTGTTATTGAGAACGCATATTAGGTATACCTAATCCATGTCTACGGACAAGTAAGTCTGGCCAATAGAGGATCTAATGCATTGTCTGGTATGTTTCAAGCAGGAACTACCCACTTTAACAAAAAGCATTGGCCTCAACCTAGTATAGTTTGCAGATGTGATGTCATCCTATTTGCCACCCCCAATAGATATTACACTAATGAGAGCAGAAAGCAGGTCTAGGAAATGCATGGGGACATCATTGCCTTTTTATTTATTTTACAACTCCGTTGAAGTTTTAGTGCCACAAATTTGTCTTTTCTTTTCCCCAAAGGAGAGCAATTTAGTCTTCCAGCAGAAAGTTAAGAGCACCCAAGGATTCCTCTTGCAATGAAACAAATCAAAAAATTTATTGAAGCAATCAATAAATCTATGCTTCAAAGTTGCATCTCTATAGGGGATTTGAGTAAGTAGTGGGCGTTTCTTTTTGGGGCTTCTAGAGTTTATACATCTTAATGTCATAATGAGGTTCAAGTATTGATAGACACATTTGTGCATGTTTATCATGTAGCCTAGAAAATGCTACAGCTAAGTGCTTAGTCCAAATGGTTTGCAACCATACTCCACCAGTGAAACAACTCTATCTCACAGGGGTATGATTGAATATCAGCTCAGCATAGAATACAGTATATATTATGATTATTGAAGAATCGTGTAATGGGAAGATAAGGTGGAATGGCCAAAACTTCTTCTTGACAGTCATTGTCGGACTGATCGCATACCATCTGCTTTCTATTTCGGTTAATAAAATTGAGAAGCGGAAGAAAAATCCCAGATCCTGTCCAGTAGGAAGATTTGACCGAAAAGTAGGCCCGCCAAACGATGGCAGCAAACTGGGCCGATAGAGTTCAGAGGAAAACAGTGGGAGAAATGGTTCTTGAAAACATAATTAAGTAATCAAAGGTAGATGAGATGGTCACACACTTTAACATGTTGTCAAAGCAAACAAAGGTCCTGCGCTTGAGTCTCACCCCCACCCATTATCAAAAACAATTTCCGCGTGTTTGGCCCATGAAAATGAATCAAGCACGCACGTGAGGGGGTGTGGTGAAGACATAATTAAGTAATTAAAAGTGTGCTCTCTAATAGCTTAGGCTTTTAGATGAGATGTCCACACACTTCAACAACAGTTGCTTCCCTTGGAGATGCAATTTTTGGTATGCATTTCCATAAGAAGAAGAATCTGAAGGATCCTCAGTAATTGACGCAAATGTTTGGTTATGCATTCGTGCTTCTTGACAGATGATCTTTTCAGGCAGGTTTTTTTATGCTTTGAGGTAAAGGAATGCAGTAAAGGTAAAATGTTGGGTCAGGTTACCCATTCACCTCTAGTCTAAGGACCATTCTCGCAAATCAGCAATATCAAAAATCATTTTTCTCTGACCTTGCAAACTCCATGACATGTGTAGAGTGAGGTTGCTCGCTGGATTCGAAGTACAAACTATTAGATTGGTCAGATAAGCTATGTGTACATATACTAGTGACTGTCATTGTAAAAGTGTCACTATTATAGCATACTTTATACCTATAGATAAGGGTCTTTTATTCATCATAATAATCAAGCAATTAATGTATCTCTCTTTTTACTTTATTACTCCCTATGTCCATATTATGTGACGGTATTTGACTTGTTAGAATGTTAATGTATACAATGTTCTACATGGAAAAGAATTATGTATAAAGTGTCCCACATGCAATAGCATTATTATGTTCTGTGTAGAACATATCTATAAATAGGGCTATGTGCAATATTGTAGATACACAATTCAATAATTTTTTTCTCATGCCTTTATTTCTCACATGCTATCAGAGCATTGGTGATAAACATTCGGGAAAGAAAACTCAGTCAGATAGGTCACCTTGTTTCAATTTTCGGTGACTGTGAGCTGATTTGCATCATCTCTTGTTTTGTGAGTGTTGTGAGAAAACCAACACTACCTCGAAATCCAGAAAACCCCAGTAAGTTCCTCTGGCATCCTTCACGCGCGTCGGCAATAGCAAGGTCTCTGACGGTGCGTCTGCTGCACGCACCAAACGTGTGAGCATTTCCGACGTGTTTCGAGACAGATTCTTCTTCTACAGTGGTCATCTGTTCATTCCGACCTGACCCATACCTGTTCCGACAAGTTCCGACGACCAGATTTAGATCTAGTGCAGTTCTGGCGAGTTTACACACTATTTTCTCGTGTCAGGGAAGATCTACAACTTCCATATACTTTGGAGGTTTCCAGTAACCTGTTTCCGACCTACCTACAAGTTTGTTTTTTGGAAAATAGTCGCCAGAACAGTGTTTTCCCGGATGGTACAATACTGCTTCAGCTTTTTCACTGTTTTCAGCCAATTTTTGTAGCTTTCTTCACTGTGTTCATCCAATGATCTCTCTTCAATTCAACATGTCTTTCAGGATAGATATTTTTGTCTCCAAAATACATGAATTGGAAATTCTAGTCCTATGATTACGTCGGAACCCTTGGCGGGAAGTTAAAACTATTTAGCTTATAGCCTTCTTCAGTTGAGTTGTGGTGCAAGGGTGAAGGTGTTCAAAATCACTTAGTGAAAAAAGCAAGTGAAGTAGATGAAAAGACCCGAGCACAGTGGGAAAAGGCTCGCGCTTTATACACTAATGACATCTCGATTTTATGATGTGATATCTCGAATGATAAACTTAAAGAAATAGGAATTGGATATGTCTACTTACTTGGGACAGGCACAAGCAGTTATGGAGGAATAAGGTTGATAAGAGTGTTGAAAAACAACAAGAGCAATGAAAGACAATGTTTGTATTTCCTACACTTAGGGTGTGTTTGGTATGGAGGAAAATGTTTTTTGGAATATATTTTCCTATTTTCTCGTGTTTTGTTGGTCAAAAAATTTGAAAAATATTTTCTTTAGGAATATAAGTTCCTTGAAAATAAGGAAAATGACTTCTCTAATGAAAGTAGGAAAAACAAGTTGCATTGTCTCCTCCCCATCCTTACAACCACCACAACCCCACACTCAACCCCCTCCCACCCCACCCCACCCCCCACAAACTCAACCCCAAAAGCTTGATCTGAAGGAAAGATTGCTCAAGTAGATATAAGCAAACCACCAGTCCGTTTCCCAAACAATGTGAGATTCTACCCACTCTAACACCCCCTTCACCCTAGGCCCAACTAGAGCGTGAACCGGGAGCCCAAGCGGAGGTGGACCTGACTCTATACCATGTAATCAAAATATAAAGAGGAAGAACTTGTATTTCACTATGTCAGAAGTACATGTGTGTGTGTGTGTGTGTATATATATATATATAAGTACTAGAGGTTCTATCAAAGGTAAGTAAATATCCTACACATCTCTCCTATGTTTTAGCTAGCTATATAAGGCAAGAGAATATCTTTATATTATCCTATAATATTCTGTAACAACTTCCTAATGACCTTGACTCGGTGCAGGATCAGGTTTTGGCTAGTCATGCGGTTCCTACCGTTGATAAACCGCACTACCCAGTCACATAGTGGTCTCATCACTAATCGTCGACTCCTTTATCCTTGCATCTCAAACAACAGAAAATCAAGCATCCCAGTCTATGGAAAATCGACGAGGAGGAGACCCCTATGGAAGATCTCGACCAAAGTGTAATTATTGTAATAGGTTTGGACACACTCGTAAAGTATGTTATTCTTTGCATGGTCGACCACCAAGAATGCTCATGTTGCTCAAATTGACATTGCAGGTAATCAGGGGTTTTCTTTACCTGGAGAGGAATATAAGAGTTCCTTTAGTATCAAGCAAGTAAGCAAACATCTCCACAAGTAGCCTCAATTGTTTAGCCTTGAGTTTCACAGTCTAATACACTTAGACCGTGGTCATGGACTCGAGCGCTTCTGATGATATTTTTTGTAATAAATCACTTTTTTTTTATGACCGTGGTGTCCGGGCAAGCTTTTGCGCACCTCGACTAAATCCACGGGATACCTGCCACCTCCCACCAGCAACGGTACCAGGTAACGCTGTCCACCAAGGTTAGAACAGATGGGAAGAATCACCTAGTGTTTTTTTGTCTCCGCTGGGGTTTGAACCTGAGACCTCAGGCCTCAAGGCTCTTTAACCCACTTCATTGACCACTAGGCCACACCCTTGGGTGCTTTGTAATAAATCACTTTTGTCAAATATTGTTTATTTGCAGTCTCTTCCCATTGGTACTTTAGCCAATGGGATCCAAACAAAAGCAAAGGTGAAGTTGGCCAAGATATTCCCCCATCCTTTTGTCGCTCCAAACTCTGTTCTTTGTGTCCCTAGTTGTCCTTTTAATTTTGCATATGTCAGTCGTTTGACGAGCGCCCTAAATTGTTCCATAATATTTCTTGATGATTCTTTCGTTATTCAAGACTGTAGTATGGGACAGACGATTGTCGCAGGGCATGAATCACAAGGCTTCTACTATCTTACCTCTCTTAATTCCTCCATAACACTCCAAACATAATTCACAGACGTTTGGGACATCCGTTTTTGTCCAAGCTATAGAAGATAGTGCCTAATTTGTCTAGTTTGTCCACATTAGATCGTAAGTCGTGTCAACTTGGAAAACACACCCGCATTGCTTCTTCACGTAGTGCTGAGAGTCGGGCAAAGTTTGATTTTTCATTAGTTCGTCTGATATTTAGGATCCTAATAGAGTCAGTTCAACCTTAGGATTTTGTTCTTCCATTCAAAATCAAATTCCTTTATTCTGTATTGTTTCCTCAATCACCTTTGTACTCTTTTCCCTCGTATCTTTGGGAGCACATGTTTTTTTACATAACTTAGCGTATGGGAATGATAAATTCGCCCCTCGTGCTCTCAAATCTGTCTTTCTAGGTTATCTCAAGTCCAAAAGAGGTATCGTTGCTACTCACCTGATCTTCGTCGGTACTTATGTCAGCCAATGTCAGTGTTTTTGAGTCCCGGCCTTGTTTTACATCTTCTGATCATTCTGATATCCCTGAGGTCTTACCTACACCGACTTTGAGGAATCTATTATTACTTCTACATTTCCTGCCATAGTGCCATAACTCCTAAATTATCATCGTCGTCTGCGTCAAGCATCAGGCTCAGATGATTCACATCATATGCCAAACACTGCACCTACTGCGGACTTGTCTCCTCCTAGATAACCGACTGCACCTCGAAAATGTATACAATTCACTCGTAATACTAACCCCTATTATACCTTTTTAAGTTACCATTGTTTGTCATCACCCTATTATGCCTTTGTAATTTGTATTATCTTTGTCCTCTGTTTCCATCCCTAAGTCTACATGTGAAGCACTTTCTCATCCAGGATGGCGACAAGCTATGCGAGTGGTACTTGGGAGCTTGTTCCTCTTCCTTAAGGTAAATCTACTGTGGGTTGTCATAGGGTTTATGCAGTCAAAACCAGTCTGAACGGTCAAGTTGATCGGCTTAAGGCTCGCCTTTTTGCCAAGGGATATACTCAAATATTTGAGCTCGATTACGGTGATATTTCCTCTCCCATGGCTAAGATAGCATCTGTTTGTGTTTTTCTACCATGGTTGTTATCTGCCATTGGCCTCTGTATCAATTGGATATTAAGAATGTTTTTCTCCATGGTGACCTTGAGGATGAATTTTATATGGAACCACTTGGTTTTGTTGCACAAAGGGAGTTTAGTAGCCATGTAGTGTCGATTGTGTTGATAACTCTATGGTCTGAAAGTCTCCTCTATCGTAGTTTGGGAGGTTCAGCATAGTAATTCAAGAGTTTGGCATGACTTGTTGTGAAGCTGATCACTTTGTGTTCAATCAACATTCTGCTCCAAATCATTGTATTTATTTAGTGGTCTATGTTGATTGTATCGTTAACACCGGCAATGATCAGGACGGCATCACTAGTTTGAAGCAACATCTCTTTCAGCACTTCCAAACTAAAGACCTCAGTAGACTGTAAGTATTTTTCTAGGTATTGAGGTCGCTTAGTCCAGATCAGGCATTATTATTTCATAATGGAAGTAGGCCTTAGACATTCTTGAGAAGATAGGAATGACAGGATGTAGACCCATTAACAATCTTATGGATTTAATGTTAAACTCTTGCTACGACAAGAGGAGTCACTCAGTGATCCCGAAAAATATAGGTGGTCAGTTGGTAAGTTGAATTATCTCACCATGACAAGATATGAAATTTCTTTTCATGTAAGTGTTGTAAGTCAATTTATGGATTCTCCCAGTGATAGTCATTGGGACGTAGTTGTCCGCATTTTGCGATACATAGAGTCAGCTCCAGGCAAAGGACTAATCTTCGAGAGTCGGGCCTTGAGCAAATCATTAGATATATAGATGTTGATTAGACATGATCAGCTTCTCATAGACGTTCTACGCCTGGATATAGTATTTTAGTAGGATGTAATTTGGTGTCAGGAAAAAGTAAGAAATAAAATGCAATTGCTCTATCTAGTGCAAAAGCAGAATATCGAGCAATTGATGTAGTATTGTGTGCGCCAGTTTGGGTCAAATAATTGCTCAAAAAATTGAAATTTGGAAAAATCAATCGGATGGAACTTGTGTGTGATAATTGTTAGAATAGGAGTAGGAACAGGAATAGTATATAGAATCTTACTTGGAAAAGATTGTAATGTAGTGTCTACAAATAGGGTCTCAGTGTAATAATGTAGATACGCAATTCATTAATATTTTTCTCCTATATTTCTCACAATAATCAAGCGGCCCTTCATATTGCATCAAATCTAGTATTTCACAAGAGGACTAAGCACATTGAGATTGACTATCACTTTATCATAAAAAAGATACTCTCACGAGATATTGTTACAAAATTTGTGAAGTCAAATGATCAGCTTGTAGATATTTTCACCAAGTCCCTCGCTGGTCCTCGTATTGCTGACATTTGTAACAAGTTCAGTGCATATCACTTGTATGCACCCAGCTTGAGGGGGAGTGCTAGAATATTGATGTATATAGTCATCATGGAAAATGATTATGTATATAGTGTTATACATGGAAAATGATTATGTGTATAGTGTCCCACATGAAATAGGATTATTATGTACTGTGTAAAATATATCTATAAATAGGGGTCAATGTAATAATGTAGATACACAATTCAATAAATTTTTCCCGTGCCTTTATTTCTCACATGACTAAGCACGAGTTGAAGAAATAAAGGAAGAAAGAGTTTTGGAACTTGTAGCTATAAAATTATATCTTAATAAAGTAAAAAGTCCAAAGTTAAATTGTTTCTAAATATAGAATGGTGTCACTTTTTAGGACAGACTAAGAAGAAAAGTGCATCACATAAAATGGGACAAAGGGAGTATTCTTCTTTTAATACATTCACGTGCACTAATGGTTTCGAAATCATGACAATTGGAACAAGCCAAACCACCCCCTATCCCTCTTGTAACTTCAAATTCACATGTTATGCATCCCTAGTTGACCTTTTAATTGTTTATCAGTAAGTCATTTTGTTCCAAGCACTTAGTTGTTGAATAACCTCGTCTTTGCAGGGTTTTATGGTCATTCTCGTGTTCAGGAGAGATATTCTCCTTAATCACCCAATATTCACCAATACGTTATGCCAGTAGATGTCATCCAAAGTTATCCTTCACATCCTCAATTTGTACTATCTTGATACGTATTTGGTCTTACCTGCACCACCTCTCAAAGTTATTATCGATACCTCTCTTAAATCTCCCCTCACAACAGCACAACCATTCACATATCATTGCCTCTAGCAACAGGCCTAATATAACCTGCACCGAATCTTCACCTTCCGCAGACCTATCTATTCTACATAGGCCTCTCTAGTGGCAGGCTCTAATATACAACTTATCATTGTGATTGCTTCATCTTATTTGAGAATATATACTAAGAAGACGTAAGAAAAGGCACATGAGAATAGATAAAATCGAGGAGCTCAAACTAAACAAAAGATTGATTAAGATTAGATATAATAACATACAATTGAGAATGAACTAAAGGAAGCTGACACTACACCAAATAGTAAGATCTGCATCAGAGTGCAAAATATGCAAAGGAGAAACCAAGTGACAAATCTTACTCGGAATGCGGTTTTTAAAGAGAAAAGTGCAAAAAAAGCGACAAGATCCATAGGGCTTGAAGCAAAAAGCAAAAAGCAAAAAAGTGAAGCAAAGGGAAGCACACAAATAACAAAAAAAAATTATCAAGCATATCTAGATTTAGTATCAATAATAATCAAATTGCAATTAACATAACTAATTTCAATAGTTAATATGCAATAACATCGATATTAACCTAACTTCTCAAAGTTGAGATTGAACGAAAAGATTGACTCTCTATGGGGCACTGTGCACATCATTGTTTGAAGCATATATTTCCCTGGAAAACATTTCTTCACAAATGAAGCAATAGCTCTTCGCTTCACATTATTTCGTTGTAAGCGACAAAGCGATGGCTTTTAAAATGCTACATATTGTCATGAATCCACCCAACTTAGACCCTAAAAGTTAACTCGTGAGGAATGGTAAGGACTGCTTATTTTGCTACAGATTTTATAAGTAACCAAATCAAATTATTTTTTATGAATTACTGAACCACATCCAATATCTAAAGTTAATTCATTCATATTTGAGGGTAGAATGGTATTTCTATTTGCAATAAGAATTAACTAACTGGATAATATATTATCATTATACTTGGTCATAAAGTTGCACATTTGTTGAGTAAACTTTAGTATATTTTCATTATTATGAAATACATGTGTTTTTCCCTATGTGAGGTAGCACCAACAAATCAATCCATCGAAATTCTTATTGACATAGTGATGCGTTTGATCTTCAATCAAATGATTGGGAAGAGATTACTTTTGAATGAAAAATAAGCTGCCTTGGCGTCCCTCTCCTGACTTATGTGGGGCGTGTCAGACCCTCACCCACTTCAATCAGTGGCATCCTAGCTACCGTGTTGCCGCCTAACTCGACCACGGCACTAGCTCGAAAGAAGACAAGGCTAGATCTGATATCACTCTTGTCACAGATTTCCATAACTTTGACTCCTAAAAGTTAGCTAGGATTTGAATGGCTGGGGACCACTTATAAAATGCCAAGATGTTCCTCTCTTCTCTGATATGGGAGGGTGTCACAATATGCTTCCTTGATACGTACATAGGGTGGTAATCCACTAAAATGTTTGAAGAAAAGTTTCTAGATGAGATCCAACAAGCCTTTAGAAAGACTAATGTCATACCATCGCCCCGTCTTCGGTTAGATATTTGGGGGATGATTCGAGACCATCCCATGAGCGCTTCAACATAATTCAAGAGACAATGGGACAACTGTAAGGTGAATGGAAAATTAAACAACTTGGCGCTAAAATTAAAGTCATAAAAAATGATATAAGAAGTGGAGCTCGAAAGAGTTTGGTAAGGTGAAAACAAGTTTATCACGTGTTCCCAAAATTGCAAAGCCTCGAAAGGGAGGATATAAATTGAACACTTGAGATAATGATGAGATTTACAAAGAAAATTGAAAAGTAAGCTGAAATTAAGAAGAAAAAAAATCAACAGTAGCTAGGCTAAAAACAACAACAACATACCCAGTGTATTCCCACATCGTGGGGTCTGGGGAGGGTAGAGTGTACGCAGACCATACCACTACCTCAGAGGTGAGGTAGAGAGGCTGTTTCCGATAGACCCCCGGCTCAAGACAAAACAGTCTAAAAATAGGCTAAAAAGGACGTAACAATGATACAGGATAAAAAAACAAGATAAAACTACAATAGACGATAGGAAGTAATATGTAGTAACAAACAACAGACAGAAACAGAGCACTTCCACAAAATACTACCACGAGGAATCCAAGAACAAGAAACTATAAGCGTAACACTACGATTACTAGTCGGGACAATAAGGAAAAACACTCCTACCTACTAGCCTACACCCACTTCTACCTACTACTCTTCTACCCTAATCCGCGTCCTCCACACCTTCCTATCCAGGGTCATGTCCTCGGTAAGCTGCAACTGCGCCATGTCCTGTCGGATCACCTCTCCCCAATACTTTTTTGGTCTACCTCGTCCTCTCCTGTAACCATCCATAGCCAACCTCTCACACCTCCGCACTGGAGCATCCGTGCCTCTCCTCCTCACATGGCCGAACCATCTCAACCTCGCTTCCCGCATCTTATCTTCCACTGACGCCACACCCACCTTATCTCGGATGTCCTCATTCCTAATCCTATCTCTCCTAGTAAACCCGCACATCCATCGCAACATTCTCATCTCCGCCACCTTCATCTTTTGAATATGGGAGTTCTTTACTGGCCAACACTCAACTCCATACAACAAAGCTGGTCGGACCACCACTCTGTAGAATTTGCCTTTAAGTTTAGTAGGCACCTTCTTATCGCACAAGACTCCAGATGCGAGCCTCCATTTCATCCACCCAACACCAATACGATGGGTGACATCCTCATCAATCTCTCCATTTCCTTGGATAATAGACCCAAGATACTTGAAACTCCCTTTCTTTTGGATGACCTGTGTATCCAGCTTCACTTCTACGTCATCATCCTGGGTCGCCTCACTGAACTTGCACTCCATATATTCAGTCTTGGTCCTGCTCAACCTAAACCCCTTCGACTCGAGGGTCTGTCTCCAAACCTCCAACTTAGCATTAACTCCTCCGCGAGTCTCGTCCACCAAAACTACATCATCCGCAAATAACATGCACCATGGCACCTCACCTTGTATTTGCCGCGTCAATACATCCATTACCAAGGCAAATAGAAACGGGCTAAGGGTCGATCCCTGATGCAACCCCATTAACACGGGAAAGTGCTCCGAATCTCCTCCCACAGTTCTAACGCGAGTCTTGGCCCCCTCATACATGTCCTTAATTGATCTGGTGTACGGCACGGGTACACCTCGAGCCTCCAAGCACCTCCAAAGAGAAAATAATATGAAATTTTTCCATAGAGTATGTCAGAGTGTCAAAATCAGAAACAATGGGAAGTTATATTATCCTACAATAGAAAAATACAAATCATGAGCATTATATCTCACACGTATATATAGGTATGTCTTGTATTCCAAAGACATTGATGCATTAAGTAGGTATTTCTTATACTGAAGTTATCAACACATTCTTCGACTTTCATCTCTAGTTTCCTCACATAATATCAAACTTTAATAGCAAAGATCCGAAGAGTTGTCATTGCATGCACTATCTTGAGTCGAGGGTCTATCGAAAACAATCTTTCTACCCCTAATAAGTTGTTCAGACTCGGGTGCGGGTGTCCGATACGGGTGCGGATATAGAGGTCTGATCCTTACTGATCTAAATTTAAGATTTGGGGATACGAATCCAGGTATGAATACGGGTGCGGAGATTCGGCTAAAACTAATTCAAATATCTAAAATTAGAGTTATAAAACCTAAATAATGAGATATCATGTGGAAAACTTGAGAAAATATTGATCAACGGGAGAATCCAAGAAGGAGATAAACGGAAGAGGAGTGACATAGAAATTTCTAAATACACGGTATTCCATTTTCTTCAAAGTACCCAATATCTGTTCATTGAATCTGTCCGGAAGTTCTCTGTCAATTTTGGTCAAAGTACCCAAAATCGGTTGACCAGATCGGGTACGGATCTCATACTCACACCCACACCCATGTCGTGCCGATACGGGTGCGGCACCGAAAGTTAAGAGTTTGAGCAACATAGCTCTACCCATAAGGGTAGGGGTAAGGCCTGCGTACACCGCACCTTCCCTAGACCCCACTTGTGGGATCACACTAGGCATGTTGTTGTTGTTATTGTATCCTTTTAGGTAAGGGCTTTGAAAACACGGCCTCTTTTCAGTGCTCTGTGCCTCTTTTAATGACCATTCAGGTAAAACCATGCATGTTTCCAAAATGCATTGACACCTCCACATGCACAATCTTGTAATGCTGCTCCCCTGACTCCAAGAGTTCCTAATTAAACACCTTAACTCAAACCAGATGCGTGTTTTACACGCCTTTAACCCTGTGTGTGTCTCATTTATCCTGACGTGAGCTATCTGCTGAACCTATTTAAAAATAAAATCATGAAGATCATGATAGGGTAAGTGTTCTTTCTTCACCCATCTGTTGCTGACGTCTCCTGGCCTGTCTGAGACAAAGAGCAATACTTGGTAAATTCAGAACATTATCAATCTGCTCAGGTGTATCTTACTTACAAAATCTGGGTTTCCTCTCTAACTAAATGACCTTCTTAGCGGGATTCTCCGTAATATCAAATGAATTATGTCCAACGATAAAGCTTTTGCTTTGGTGAGGAGAGGGGGCGCATTTTCAAGATGATCACCTGAGGAAATGATCACTTGGAAACTAAGATTTTGGATGGGAAAGGATTTGAGATGCTGATAAAGGCTAGAGACGTAAAGAGCTCGTTGAGGTTTGGTGTTCTGTGAGAGTTAGTGCGGTTTGCCTCACCAGATCTAGAGAAGAGGAGGACCATTTTTCCTATTATAGTCCACCAATCGACATTCCCTCAACAATTTTTCTTTTATTCTACACAATCCACCTAGAAATCAAGAATGTAGACTGCAAAATGAACAAAGTGTAGATAAGAAAAACACAGCGAGAATGAGCAAAAGGGAGAAACAAAACAAGAAGATCAAAAGCGAATCAGAAGAAAAGAGCTCTCAGAAAAAAGCAAGAAAGAGTCATCTTAAAGAAAAAGAAAAAAGAAAGAAGCAAATCAAGAGGAGATATAAGGAAGTAGTAAATGAAGTGGCATTACAAATCAAAAAGAAGAAGGCGTGAACAATAAAATTGGAGTTCAATCAAAGTTCTCAGATAGTAAATGTCCTACTCTCTCATCCTTTTTCTCTTCCAACTTCTAAAGTTCGATCACGTTGCGCCTAGCTGTATGAAAAGCACGCGTTTTTGTGTCACATCACTTGAGCCATATGAAGCAATAAAATGACAACTTGCTTAGCATCGCTCTATTGCTTTCTCCTTAATAGTAATAAGACATTCTGTTGTAGCGCTTTCAGTCCAGTGGATGCTTCATAATTTGTTGTTTGCAGCTAATTAATCAAGCGAACAGGATTTTCTGAAAAACCATTCAGTCTGTGGAGTCTGTATAAAGTTAGTAAGAAGTAGTTCAGATGAGGAATAACCTTTTCTCCTATATGGTTTAGCGAATCCTTTTTGGAGTGTGATTAGGACACAATCTATTCCTAGTATGCAATCCTTTCAATTCAATATATAAACCCTATTAGATAATAATGCTACCAATTTTCCTTCATTCATTGTTGAAATAATCCTAAACTTGTGTATAGTAAATCCCAGTGCTTTATCCTTCTCATCTTTCCATAAAATCGCCATGGTTTTACCAGCCTTAAAAAGGACCTGATTATCACGGTTCTCAAGCTCTTTTCATGTTTAATCTTTTCTAAGAAATTATCCATCATAAGACCCATTTAGTCCGATAACTTTCTATCCTTCTGGGCCCAAATCAGCACAATTCTGAAACTTTCAAGCTGTTGCAAATTGCCCAACAGAACTGGTAGTTTCTAACAACACCACTTTGAGGTTCAGTTGGATTTTCACAGCAAAAAATACGACAGATATGACCACATGCAGGCTCATAAACATGGAAAACAGAGAGTTATCTTTTCAATATGAAAACATACCGGCAGGCTGTTGAGAAGTGCAAGTGTCAAAGAGACGTGAAAGGTGAACATCAAAAGCCTTTCCAGTACATAAGGAAGATTTGCCCCAAATTTTGCTGACCAGCGACTTTGATATGAAGTCAAGAGAACTGAATGCTTTATTGAAATTACATCACCCACAAAAATAAAGGTCTTAACACAGGGGTTCTCCCTGGAGTTATCATCATGGACTACACGTGTTCTTCCAAGTTGCGAGCATTGTAGGGGAGAAGCGCTTGAATATGTGATCTCCACCCATGACACACCGGTCGACAAAAGTGGATGAAAGCATGCTCCCTCCTGCACCAAAACATCAATTTTTCACATATTCAAATGCATTTTGTGTGTGGTTGTGTTTAACCTAATCGCATTAGCGAATTACAAACTACAAGAGCAATATTTCTTGGAAGTTCATGACAAACATGCATAACTGGCAAAATGATATAAAGGTGTTGCTTCTGGTTTCAACAGGAGAACACTGAATTGCGTACCTTGGAACACAAGCAGCTGCTCCTATTGCTATGAAGTTTGCCCCAACCATCACCACATTTCTCAAGCTTCAATACATCCTTAGCATAAAAGCAATGGAGTTCACCTTCATCCCTTTGATGGTTAACCTCAAGATTGTCATGATCAGGCATGGCCTGGTCCAAGCATGGAATGGTTGTAAATGCACTTAGTTCATCGGGACAAGAAGCTTCATTGCCTTCCAACAAAGCATATTTGCCTTCTTCAACCAAAGAATAGGGAATACAATATCCTTTATCAGTACTTCTTTTCATAGAGTTCTCAAGAAGGCTGTGATTCTGAGAGTTTTGATAAGAGCGTTCAGTTAATACAGCAATAATTTGTGACCACTCCTGAGCATTATTGATGCGGATATCATCCAATGATATAATGACATCACCAGGAGACAAATAGCCAGATAATGGCGATGTTGGAGACACATTCAGCACCTGCTCAAAATCATGTGAATGGAACTCATCAGCCACAATAATGCCTAATTAGGTCCCCCCAAATTAGCACATTGCAGTATAAGAATTGATCATCAATCACCGTGGGGCCTTCATCATGAATGTAAAATGGATACAAGATCAAGGGTTGAAGGAACAATGCCCAGGCACAAACAGCACAAAGCTGAAAGATAACACATCCAATTAGTTCAAAGAGTACAAAATATGATAAGCAAATGGAGATCGACTAGCATTCTTTAACAGCTAAGAGCCGCTATAAGCACCCACAACTGCATTATGCCAAACGCCAGCACAATATATTCGAAGAGCAGAAACTTTGGACAGTGACTGCAGTAACTCATGATTGAATGCCACTAGAGCGCCTGGAAATGATACAGCCAAAAATACAGCGATGTACTCCATCTGTATGCCCTCACTGCTTTCCCAGAATGTCGTGCCTACAGAAGCAGTTGTAAGATTCATGTACTGCCACTGATATGTCTCAAAACATGTCAATTGGTCAGGTTTGCACATATTAGTCAGCCAAATGTAAAATCAAAGTCCAAAGATCATGAAGAATACCCTGATATAACATAACCAGCACTACCTAAATGTCTAATGTTCAAGCATGTGCTATGCTCTGATCAAGTTGATTTTCCTAACAGCGTATCTATTATTCACAGTGCAGCGATAAGGCTTATACACCAAGATTTCATAGAAGCTATTAATCACGTGTGGCAAAGCCCACCTTAAAAGAAGTCAATACTTGAGAATGAATTGCTTGCTTATTCCCTACCTTTTCCAAAAAAAAGGCATGCTTATTCCCTCAAGCATGTTGGGGTTCATATAGTGTTTACAAGTAATCACAGAAAGGAAAGGGAAGGATTCAAGTGATCCTAAAAAAAGGAAAGGAAAGTAATTCCTAATAATTTCTTATTCCTATTTACACAATTATAGAGATTCTAAACCTTTTTTTATATATACAAAGTGTTGAAGAGTCCCACATCGGGTCTTTAATCCAGGGAAGTGGGGACATCGACAATGATGTCACACATCGTATTAGTACAGCGTGGATAAAGTGGAGGCTTGTCTCCAGAGTCTTGTGTGATAAAAAGGTACCACCTAAACTTAAAGGCAAGTTCTACAGAGTGATGGTTAGACCGACTCTGTTATATGGGGCGGAGTGTTGGTCAGTCAAGAACTCCCATGTACAGAAGATGCAAGTTGCGGAAATGAGGATGTTGAGATGGATGTGTGGGCATATTAGGAGCGATAAGATTAGGAATGAGGATATATGGTACAAGGTGGGAGTGGCCTCCGTGATGGACAACATGAGTGAAGCGAGGCTGAGATGGTTTGGACATGTCAAGAGGAGATGTGTAGATGCTCTATTGAGGAGGTGCGAGAGGTTGGATATAGTGGATACGAGGAGAGGTAGAGGTAGGCCGAAAAAGTATTGGAAAGAGGGAATTAGACAGGACATGGAGCAACTTCATATTACCAAGGACATGACCTTAGATAGAAGGGTGTGGAGGTCGCATGTTAGGGTAGAAGGTTAGTAGGTATGGAGTGTTGTCTTGCTTTTCGAGGGGTTTAGGCTTGGTGGTGCCCGTTGTAGTATTAGCCTTATTCTTGTAGTATCTTGCTTTTGATTTCTATCATCATCTTTTGTTAGACAAGAGGAAGTTGCTCGGATGGTAAGCACCCCCACTTCCAACCAAAGGTCGTGAGTTTGAGTCACCAAAGGAGCAAAAGAGGTGGGAGCTCCTAAGAAGGGGTAAAGAATTTTTTTTTAAAAAAGATCATCTTTTGTTTATTGTGTTTAGGTTATCAAACTATTTTGTGGTTGTTACTATTCCCTTATTAGTTGTTATGTCTCAGCATTGTTGTTTTCCTTTCCTCATACGTACTTTGATTTGTTGTACTCGAGCTGAGGGTCCTCCGGAAACAGCCTCTCTACCTCCACAAGATAGAGGTAAGGTTTGCGTACACTCTACCCTCCTTAAACCCCACTTGTGGGATTTCATTGCGTACGTTGTTGTTGTTGTTGTAACATTCTACCCAAGATGGCAACTGACTTCTTACATTGGAAAAACAGATGATCAATGTTTTCTTGGTCCCTCTCACACAATGGGAAAGTTGTAATGTTGTATCAACCTGCATTTCCTATTTAAATAATATGTCTCTTGTATATATTCTACAATGTGCAGTTAAGGTTGTGATGAATAATCATTTTGGTGATCCAGGGTTGTTACATGTCAGTCTTCTCTAACAGGCTTTAGGGAATATTCCAAGTAGTTTCAAATACATCTCCTTGATAGAAAACTTCTGGATAGAAATCAAATCAGCTATAGATAACCCTACTTCTTCAGCATACTTCTTAGCTTTTAGGACCTTTTGCACAATCCAGCATGCTCGTTTAGGACATAGAGGGTGTTTGGATTGGCTTTTTTTAAGTGACTTATAAGCTAAAAGCTAAAAGCCTTTTAGCAACCAACTTTTGGCTTTTAGCTTTTTTCTTTTGTACTTTTTAAGCCTCAAGTAAAGTGCTTAAAAGCACTTTTTGTCTTGCCAAACACCTCCAAAAACACAAAACTTGAAAATAAGCCAATCCAAACACCCTCATAGTCATGGATAGACTCTTCCCATAAATGTGGACCCATTGAATCCACAAAACATCTTTCTTCCTACTAAGGTTCCATAGCATCTTGCAACGTGCAGCTTTGCTCCAGATGTGGATATTCAGAAGGTTCAACCCACCAGCAGTCTCCGGTAAACAAAGTTTATCTCAAGCTATGAGTGCTTTTTTTGTGACATCTACTCCACCTGTCCATAGAAATGTCCTGCAAATCCTTTCAATGACCATCACTATCTTCTTAGGCAACAAGAATAATTGAGACCAATAAGGTCTGGATGGAAAATAACACTGCTTTGAGAAATTGTAGTCTGCCTGCATATGATAAGAATCTAGAAGTCCAGGATGTTATCTTCTCAAGCATTTTGTCAAGCAAGGGCTGGCATTGAATGACAATGCCAATAAAGTGTAGTATCTGAGTTTGTATAGCTTGGTTTACCCCTCCAAAGTAAATGAAACACTTCTGCGGATTAGCATGAAGACCAGAAGCTTGGGAAAATTTTGAGAAGCACTGGAATAAACTATGGTCTGATTGTATGATCCTCATCTTGGCACATCTTGGGTGAAAATGATGTTTATTATCAGTGTGAAGAGTCTTCAACAGTCTATTACGGTATTGCATAGCAATAACAAATAGGAAAGCCAGCATGGGGTCTCCTTGCCTCAAACCTCTCTTAGTAGCAACTGGAGGGGTTGGAACACCATTGAGTGCAATAGAGTAGCTCACAGTAGTGAGGCATGTCATGATCCATTTAACAAACAGATCTGGGAAATGAAGACTGGCCAGAATTTGCTCCAAACAAACCCATTCTACTGATTCATAGACCTTCAGGAGGTCTATCTTCAGCATACACTTTGCAGAAATCCCCCTCATGTTGTATCCCTTAACAAGTTCATGGCTAAGGACAATGTTATCAGATATCAACCTTCCTGGTACAAATGTTGTCTAGATTCCATCAATAAGGTCTCCAATGAATTTACTATGTCTCTTGGTAATGATTTTAGATATGATCTTACACAAAACATTGCAGCGAGAAATTGGTCTAAAGTCCTTGATAGTGACAGAATGTTTCACCTTGGAAATTAGAGTGACTGAACTGCACTTTGATCCCTCATTTCCTCCAGCTCAATCACACATAAGAAATAATGCCTTGCTAAATCTCAACCCGAAATAAAGATTCATAGCCCTCGTTTCCCTCCAGCCCGAACATGTGTCCAGAAAACTCTCTGCCACTCAGAACCACTTGGGTAAGGGATGTAGAATTCAGGATTCCTAATAGAAAGACAAAGTCAGTTAAGCACCGAAGTAAGTAGTGGGTGAACCAGGATCCAATTCTTGCCCTTTTAGTCCATTTTCTAGGCTTGGCCTTTGGGTTTTCTTGCTCCAGAGGCTTCATTAATCGAAGCACCATGCGAAAACATCTTTGTCAGCATATATTATTGTAACGAGCTCTCTTCCTCAACAAACTCTAATTATGTTGGTGAATAGTGAATAACAGCTTAAAATTCTCAACAAGTAAGGCCTATGCTGCTTCTTTTTTTTTGAGAATGAATGTAAGGCCTATGCTTTTGATGCCTTTCCATTATTTAATTTATTATTAGGTGATAGCTTGCCATTATTAATTTACTTGACTGGAACCACAGAAACTCATCCAGAGAGAATTTTAATCATCACCCATCATATATGCATTGTCCATGCAAGTTATAATTTCTCCCCTTAGTTCCAAAATCAGGAGAAATAATGAAAGAGCACAAGTAAAAGAAAGGAAAAAAATCTTTCAAGATTCCCATGAATATACGTAGTAAGTTTAGTATAATCCACATTGTACTCCAAACAATTTCAAAACAGCATTAGCCTTAACCTTGCAGCAGCTAGGGCGTGCCCAAGTTCATGCACTGAAACCGATATGATGGAAGACATGCACAGATATCCAACGTCAGCCACTGAGATGGTCAAGCCTGATATCTGCACGTAAAAACATATGAAGCAGATGCAAGTGTTAAGAACCCATTGAATCTGAGTGCAAATAGCTGTTTCTAGCCCAGATCATGTCTATGTAGGTCACACCATGCTCACTCCCTTACCTTAAGCCCATTAATGTAGCATAAGTCAAGGGCATTTACCTCTTGCCTTAAGCCAAATAGACAACCAACATGGATCCACGTTAGGACCAACCTTTCCAGCAAATTAAACAAGCATAATATCTTGCCTAACAAAATAAACTAAGCTCTAGAAAGACAGAAAAAAGAACAAACCATCAATCTTCTCTCCTCTTTTTTTAAAGTTTTTTTCTTTTCCCGAGGGTGGTAACTTTCAATTGCATGGAGAACAAGAGAAGAACTGGTACATGGGTTGAATAAACACCAGAGTTTTGATTGCTAAGTGATTGAAGTTCATTTTTTTGCATTCAATGTTCTACTTTTCTGTTTTATGAATACCAGAAATGACAGGAAAAATCATTTTCTTGACATACTATTTTTTGTGCCTACTCGTGATGGTAATGAAGTATGGGTTGAAGCAGAGTAATCCAAAGCACGAATGGAAACCAAGTGTCTTAATAATGTGAGAGAATACATACCGTAGAAGAAAAACCAAACAGATATTCACTCATCACATTGCTCATCTGGGTGTTGCCATAATAAAGACACAGTAATCGGCCGATTTCATATAATAGAATCTGGCCAGAATAAGAAAAATGATTCAATCCGAAGATATTAAACAGACTGGGTAAAGCAGATCCTTTTTCCTTGCTATTTTCAAACAATTAGTTAGATAGGAGTTAAAACCTTATAAGAAAGAATCAGAGAGGAGTTATAAAGAAATAAAATGATAAGACTCTAGCAGGTGGACATACCATAGCAACAGCAGATAAAACGGCAAGACTAAAACCAACACCCATTGAGAACCAAGCTTTCAAGAACCTGCAAGAAAAGTAGTCACTTATCAAGCGTAAAACTGAGCTCAAACAGTAGTCTCTATAAGTGAAAAAAGGTCAAGGATGTGAAGAATATAATATACACACACCGCTATAGCCAAATACAAAGAGGTTTAAGTATCAAGACATTTGAACTTTCGTGGTCTATAACCCCCACGGAGTTAGTCTAGCTGGTGAAGAGTGGAATAACAACCATGCCATCCAAGGTTTGAATCCCAATAGAGGTCACACTATGTGAATTCTTCCCATTTTTCTAATTCTTTGGTGGGTTTAATTACCCGATATATGTGGGGCGAGAGATAACATAAACTGATGGATTAGTCGGGCGATCTGATTCGGACACATTAACAAATAATTAAAACAAGTTAGAATCTTGTTTATCCCATCAGTCTAAGCCTTGGTACCCTGGTACCTGTTGCTGGTGGGAGGTAGCAGGTATCTCGTGAGATTAGTCGAGGTGCGTGCAAGCTGACCCGGACACTACGGTTATAAGAAAAAAAGGACGATTATGTTAGAAATTCTGATCCAACCTCATTGGGCTCGTTGATCACAGAAATCTAAGCTCCACCGGACCTTTTGGTTTTAATAAGAAATCTCATTAAATTGCAATACGTGGGTGTGTCATATTTCCAGCAATTTTATCTTCCTTGTACATTAAACTTGCAGTAAATGTATGAAATCGGTATTAGAATTAGCATCTAACACAAAAGAAAGATACACCAAAACTTTAGTTCCTGCAGAACACTACACCTACAACAACAACAGGCCAGTATATTCCCACAACGTGGGGTCTGGGGAGGGTAAAATGTACGCAGTCCGTACCTCTACCTCAGAGGTGAGGTAGAGAGGCTATTTCCGATAGACCCCCGGCTCAGGACAAAAACAGTCTAGAAACGACGTAAGAGAAGTACAGTTAGTAACAAAACAAATAGTAACAGAATAATACTACCACAAAATAATACTACAAAAATGCCAAGAACAAGAACTACAAGTGCGACACTACAACTACTAGTACATACAACACGACAAAGCACTCCTACCTACTGGTATGGACGCACTCCTACCTACTAGCCTTCTACCCTAATCTGCGTCCTCCACACCTTCCTATCTAGGGTCATGTCCTCGGTAAGTTGTAACTGCGCCAAGTCATGTCTAATCACCTCTCCCCAATATTTCTTCGGTCTACCTCTACCTTTCCTGAAACCATCCATAGCCAACCTCTCACACCTCCACACTGGAGCATCCATGCATTTCCTCCACACATGCCCGAACATCTCAACCGCCCTTCCCGCATCTCCAAATATGGCGGCCTACTATGGCAATAGGGCCAAAAATGGTTGTGCTTTTATGCTCAAAATATCTGAAGTTCTTTTTTCCACTAAGCCAAAGAAATGCATGCAAGAATATATCCTCCAAGCAGCTACTTCCCTTTCCCTATTTCTGCCCATGCCAGCTATCAACAGTAGCTCCCACTGTCTTCGGCATAGACCACTGCACCCCAAATATGTTAAGGAACATGTCTCAAACAGCCTTAACAAATTTTCAATGCACTAGGGCATATGCTGATGTTTCACAATCTCTATAGCACAAATAGCATCTATTAGGCAACTTAGCAGGTTTTTAACTGTTAAGCACGCATATGTAAGGCCATCTATTGAAGTCACACCGCCCTCGGTGAGGCTTCCGATTACCATAACATTCTCCATGTATTTTATTCTTCTCTTCCTCCATTACTACTTAAGGCCTAATAGCAAGATTTAACAGAAAACTTGCCCTTGATAGTTGTTAGCAAGTTCACACCACATATAATCTGGCTTGCCCTCTGTTAAATCAATCCTTGCGTTATATTCATCAAGGGTGCAGCACTATGCTCTTCCTTCCCATAGAAAATTGTTTCTTAACTTGTGTAGCTGCTTCACTACGGATTCAGGCATAGCATGTAGTCTATCCTCTAAATAAATTTGAGGAATTCAGGATGAATTGAAGTCAAAGATGGAATTCTCTGGGATTCAAGATACTCTCACTAGGCGAGGTTATGGCGAAGAATGCAAGAATATTAGAGGCTTTGGAATTTAAAGCAACAAAAACACAGGCCCAGCTGTGAGCAGCTTGCGAGACATGTCCATGGGTAAGAATTAGCTTTGCGCCTGGCGAGCTAATGGCAGGGAGCAGAACTCGAGCGGCACAAGACTCTCCTCTGGCAAGCTAATGGCATGCATGGCCTATTTGCATAGCGTGAAGTTTGAAGGCTCTTTTAGTCCAAACATGTTTTGAACTAACGGGCCGTATGGTAGCCGGGTAGAGTGTTGCATGTATTAGTGATGCATGTATTGGTAATGCAAGGATTGGTTATGAGGGAATCTACGTAATATTTTATGCAGGTATTAGTTATTCATGTATTAGTTATTCCACCTTCTATATTGCATAAAATAATACATAGATTTCCTCATAACTTATACATGTATTAGTAATGCGGGTTTTTAAATTGCAAACCAAACACCATATTAATTTTATACAGGAATAACATAACCCCTAACCAGCTACCAAACGAAGTATTACTTATGCAGAATTTAATAGCTGCATAACTCCCTTCCAAACCAGCTACCAAACGACCCCTGAGTATATAAGGAACAAACCCAGAAATTTTGGGGAATCATTGACACTTTGAATGGAAGGGAGCCATTGGAGAAATTGTGGAGCTAAGGACTCATTTTGAGTTCTTTCTTTTCCCTACTATTTTTGTTTTTTAATGAATTCTTGGGATTGTACTGAGATTAGAGCATGACTATGAGTAGCTATACTATTTATTTCTATGCTTACGGTCCTTTCATGAATGCTGATATCTGGATATTGATTTGATGAATTGATTATTGTATTGAGTTATTCATTCAATTCTTGTGCTTAATATTTGATTATTTGGCCAACAATTGGATGTGTTTTTTTTTATGGGTAACAATTGGATACTATTTATGAATCTTGAATTGAACTTGAAAAAGAGAATTCTTGATTGCAATAGGATGGAATACGGCAAGTTCTTGGCCTGGGCATTAGGAAATAGACTTGTGGTTAAGACAGAAATATACTTAATGTCTTGCTTAATTATTTGTCGGAATTATTAGTGTCTTCATGTTAATTCTAATTCCATAAAGATATAGGCATTAGGTTACAACTTACACCAACAAAGTTACAAAGATTATTGAGAATACGCTGAATAACTTCAAAGAATAAGCCATAAAGCACCTCTACTTAACAACAAAACAGCAACTTCAACTTCTTTTGCAATTTTAATACTCCTTAAAAAAAACTAACATAAAATATGCATAAGAAAATCCTAGAAATGGTTTAAACATTTTGTAATAGGTTAGGCAAACTTCAAATTTAGATTTTCAATCTCAGGAAAATATAAAGTAGAGAACCAAATGTAATTGTAAACCAACTTCCTCCACATAACTATAAAGGAGCAAGATGTGCATCAGCTGCTACTTCCTAGAAATTAGGTATTTAGTGTGAGACGAAATGTAATGAATTACGTAAATTGGGCAAAAAGAACCTTGAAAAGCATGAAGCATCTATCAATAAGAATGGTTAAAAAGGGGCACCTTGAATATCTTCGTCCGAAACGAAACAAGGGCTCATTCAATATTGACGACTTGCAATCACAATACCTGCAAATTTCCAATATGATGGCTAATGGACTCAGCGCCAACAACTTCAAACTCGTAAATCACTCTTAAATGCCACGATATGGGAAAAAGAACAAAGATTTCATACCAACAAGAGATGGCGTTAGATAGTCGATTGACGCGCACAGGCAATAGAGTCTGATTGCTTCGCCATCTGCCAAATCTTCGAACTCGTCTCCCTTCCATTACTCGTTAAATGTAGTATTATATGTTGCAGATACTAATTCCAGACTGGTGCTCCTTTTCAGTCATCAAATATAAATTAGCAGAACGAAAGAAATAGGCGTTTAGGCTTTGTTAATGAGTGGAGTGGACAAAAATAACTGAACAATATGCACAAATTTTTAATTTTATTTTAAATCATGATTTCAAATTATCCAAAAAGTTAAATTTTAAATTTTAAATTGTTAGCTCAAATATTTTTAACGGAGAAGGGCCTAAAATACCCTTTAAGTATACGAAATGGAACAAAAATACTCTTCTTTCACCTTTGGGCTCCAAAATACCCTTGCATCCACCTATATGGACCTATAATACCCTTTTCTTTAACAAATCTTTTAAGAAGAATAATTAATCTTTTTATTAATGACGTGACAGCCTTTAATTGGATGAAATTTAAATTAACCAACTAAACCCTGATTCATTAAATCTACCCGACAAAACCCGAATTCACTTAAATCTACCCGACCCAAGTAAAATACCCGCCCCAAATCTTATGAGAATTTGAGGACCGAGAAAGAATTTAAGGCTTTGGCTAAGGGCGCTGGATTTAGCAGATTCCACAAGGCTTGTTGTGCTTATAACACTTGGGTTATGGAATTCCACAAGTGATTAATTCAATTTCTTTGGAGAATTCGATAAAAAAAATTGTTTACACCTGTATATTGTTCATTTTGCAATTGAGATTCTACTTTTCTCTAGGTGGCATGACTGCGATGCAGTTATCACTGTGAAATAAAAGAAAATTAGCTTCTACATTGAAGAGATTGATGTTCCAAATGGGGAAAAATGTGTTTAATATGAATTTTTTTGGCTGGATTTTGAGTTTACTTGTATGTATTTCTGTAATACACATGTATTGAAGGAATGCTAGTTTCAATCATATATTTTCTCGAACTTTATGATCATGAGACATATTTTAAGTAATTTTTAGTAATAAGGTGTAGGAGAAAATTTTAATGTTAATTAGATGATCAGCCAATTAAAGGTTGTCACGTCATTAATGAAAAGATTAATTATTCTTCTTAAAAGATTTGTTAAAGAAAAGGGTATTATAGGTCCATATAGGTGGATGGAAGGGTATTTTGGAGCCCAAAGGTGGAAGAAGGGTATTTTTGTTCCATTCCCTATACTTGAAGGGTATTTTAGGCCCTTCTCCGTATTTTTAAATGTAAAACATAACTTGTAAAATTATATTTTGCAAAAAAGAGTCATCATTTTGAATTTTCTATAAAAAAAAGGGACACATGATAGACGTAAAGATATTGATCGTACGTATCATGGGGAAGAATTATATAAAAAAAATGGATGATAGTAGGATTGTTGATTAGTGAGTGGCTCAGTGGGTTGGTTTGGCCGCCTTTAAGTGAAGGCTCCACAGCTACTGGTGTCATCACCCTGCAAAGAGGTGGAACCAACCAAGACTGAACACTAGCCCCATTTTGTAGACGGGTTGGGACCGGCCTTCTATCTCTCGTACCAGCTACTGATCATCGCCTTGGTAAGCTATTGCCTCACCAACTAGCTAATCAGACGCGAGCCCCTCCTCGGGCCGATTCCTCCTTTTGCGTTGCGAGAGAAACTGGATATTTTCCTATGGCTTGGACCCTTTCACTCGAGCTGTGCAAAAGTGGGATATGCACTTGCAATGGATGCCGTTGGACAGGTTTGAGTGTGGATGGCAAGTGAGTGCCGGCTTTTCAAAGAGATATTTGGTTGCAGATGCGATTGATTATGCCATTCTTGCTTCCTTATAAGATTATGTGTATTTGAAAGTTTGTAATAGTATATAATTGTAAGTATCTATTTATCAAACGAACATGAAAACATGCAATTTATTAATGTGGTGCCTAGAATATTTTGATACCTTGTTTATAAACTATGATTGCTCATTTGATAAGATTGTATAAGAGTTGAGAAAGTTTTAATAGTTCTCACAAATTGTGGAACTTATGTTTATGAGAAAAATAAAGAAATGCAAATTGCATGTCCTAACAAAATTTCAACTTCAAATCAATATGATTCCATATCATGATTTGAAGTATGTCCAAATAGGCTCGCAGAGCAGAACATAATAGAGGAGTGAGAATAATCAAAAATTTGAAGTATAAATTGCTTTCGAGCTAGTTGAATGTAACAAATGGTGACATCTTGAGCTCCCAATTTATGTGTCACGTTTTCGTTGTTAGTCTATCTAAAAAAAAATATCATATTTTTAATTAAATAGGATTTTTTGTTGTAAATGAAACATTTTTATTGCATAATAAAAAACCTACAGAGGATTCAGTTGTGATCGTGCTACCCTGTTACAACTGTTGAGTAAATAAGGAAAGTATGATCCATCACTACTAGTATTTACAGTAAAAGTGTGAATAGTTGAGATGGATTTAACCATTCTAACAGACATAACTCCATTTTTATGAGCGCACAAAATATCCTTTAAATATGTAGGAGTGTCCCAAAAGAGTTGCATAGATGGAGCTTCCAACAGTATCGATGGTCATTATTTCTAGTCTATCTGCAAGAGTGTTTTGTTCACTGTAGACATGGTGCATCGTGGGATTACCCAACTGACGGAGGAGGAACCTACAATCATCACCAAGAGATGAGTTATGTATATGTGGGCTATTTAAAAGTTCATATACTTCATGAACATCAATATTCAATTCCAGTGAATAGGTTATGATGAATTGCAAGTGAGAGTCCATTGATGATGGTATATAATTTAGTGTTGAAAGCAATCGTATGAGGAATGGTTGTTGTAAAGTCTAAGATCTAATTCCTTGCACTATTTCAAAATACTTCTCTTATTCCAATTTAGTTTGATTCAGTATTGATTGTGTCATCAGTGTTAAGCATATAGTTGGGAGTTGTGAGAGTGTTCAATTTAACATTAAGTGGTACAGTTGGTCAATGAGTTTTGGTGTTTTCCATAAGAAATCAGAATTCTTGAGCTCGTTGTACTATCATATGAGCATTTAGGAGGAAGACATTCCCATCAAAAATAAATTTATTTCTTTGGCTCCAGATATTCCTAAAACAATAAGATAGGAAAGTTCTTGAAGGAACACATGCAAAACTCTAAGGAGAGGACTTGAGTAAGAGCTAGTGTAGCGATTGAGTTTACGGTGCTTGCACAAATTGTAGGAGGCGTATGTTGTCTCAAAGTTATTGAACTTTAGGGCTCTTTAGGAATAAGTGTTCAATGAATTCTTCTTTTTGACAATCACATAACCTACAAAAAGGACATTGAATGATAGAGAGTGAATGTAGGTAGCTTGATGCTGGAAGTCTTTTATGATTAAGAATCCAAAGGAAGTATTTTATTTTGGATGGGAGTTGATATTTTCAAGTCAGGTAAAATGAGTTGGATGTGTCATGTCCAGTATGTAAAAGAGCTTTAAAGTAAGATTTGACCATACAGGTGGCCGAATTTGTCAAACCCCAAGTTATGTGATCATAATTGTTGGAAGTATATTACAAAAAATAAAGTAACTAGATAAGCTCAATAACATGTCTTGGTAATTCAAAGGATAGAGTTGAGAAGTGTCACGCTCCAAACTTGGGGAGGCGTGATCGGCACCTAGTGTGTCACTTGATCGAGCGAACCGACTAAAACTGAACCAAACAACACAAGTTGCCCATCAAGGCCAAACTAAATCAATTAAAGAAATGCAACAGTAAGCTTAAAATATAACAACAGTACAAAATAAGGTCGTCCAAGGCACTATTTGAAGATCACAATTGATAACACGACCAACAAGGCTACCAGTGACTTACAAGATCTACAATAGACGTCTACAAAACACTAAGATGAAGAATCGCTAACAACTAGTCGGGACAGGCTCCAATATATCCATTAGTTATACAAAGCAGAAGATTCCAGACTCAGCAACTCTAGAAAGAATGAAGTGTACCAACCATCAGCCCACGCAATGAGGACCCTTATCTACCTGATAACATGCAGGCATGAATGCAATTTGTAACACCTCAGAAATCAAACCAGCTATCTAAGTCTGAAACTCAGAAAAATTTCATGTTTCCAGGAATGACGGGTCCAAACCACGGATCGTGGTTTGAACCACGGGTCATGGAATGTAACCGTGGTTCCCTTCTGTTGATTCTGTAACACCCCAAAACTTCCAAGCCCAGACTAAGCTCAGAAAACCAGTAGAAAATAAAAATTTCAGAAGAAGTTCAAGTTCCCAGGAATCACGGCTCAAACCACGGACCGTCGTTCAGAAGAATGGTCCATCGTTTGAAACCGTAATCCCTGAACCAGTAGCCCATCAGTTTTGCCCCAGGGACCATGGTTCAGGCAATGGACCGTCGTTTAGAAGAATGGTCCGTTGTTCAAACCCTAGTCCCAACTCCAGTAGACCCTCAGCTCTGTCTTCAAAAACCACGAGTCCCTTGACGGGCCATCGTTCAGAAGAACGGTCCATCCTGAGGAGTCATAATTTCCTAGAATCAGAGGACCCCAGTTCCATCTCCAAGAACCATGGGTCAAACGATGGGCCATCATTCAGAAGGACGGACCGTCCTGTTGAACCGTTGTTCCTAAGACCAGAGACCCTAAAACGCACAGGCAGAACCATGGCTCTAGTTGACGGTCCGTCGTTCAGAAGGACGGTCCGTCAACCAAGCCATAGTCCCTAAGCGCGATTTTCTGCAGATTCTTTTAAACTTTCCCAGAGGCAGTCCAGTCTTTTCCTAATTATTTTAATTCTGACCCTATGTCATTTTGGGGGTAATTAAAGGGTTTTTAACTCTATTTCTCCCTCATTACTCCTAAATCACTTATACTTAGCAAATCTCTCAAGAACAGAACGCTCTCTCTCAAGAACAAGGCAAAAAGGGTTTTCTCCAAGTTCCTCTCAGAATCCAAAGGTTCAACTGTAGAATCTTCGTACAGGTATATGGGATTTCACTAGTGGGTTCCTTTCACCCATTAGGTTCCTATCACTCAGTCAAATCCCTTCAGTTCTCCATAAATGCTAAAAACCTAGGGTTCATAGACCTTAGACAATTCTTGCTATTCAGATGTTATGGAATTATATAATGCTTAGTCCATGTTTCTTGGAGAATCAGTATAGTTCATGTACAGAGTTCAGAACCCTAACTTGTTGTAATTTTCAGTACTCCATAGATTATACATGTTTGGCAGACTCAGTCAGACGATAGGATTTCAGAATTGAATGCCATATCCTATAGCTAGGTTGTGTGCATTCTCAGATTATATCAGTATTTTGAGCTATCCAGTGTTATAGTTGCATGCTAGCTTATATTCAGTTGGGAGTAGACTTAGTACCGAGCGGACTAGGGATGAGGGCTTAGCTGTCATCTTAGGCTATGACCCTTAGTAGCAAATCCCAAGTCCTAGAAGTACGGCGCCACTGTAGGTTTGAAGGAGTCAGTTGTCAGACTAGGTTGCACCTCCTTGTCCCTTGTGGACATCAGCAGTGGATCCACGTCAAACTCATTTGTACCCTTGGAAAAGTATGAACGCCTTTCCATCCAGGGTTACAGGTTGGCCCCACAGTTAGCTCAGCTTGGGGTATGTTGGTTAGTAATATCTCCCACAGTCAGATTCATGTGTGTGGACCTTGTATTCAATACTCATGTTCAGTATTCAGATCAGCATGTTATTTCATGATTTATACTTCGTCACTGCATTCAGTACAACTCTCAGTTATAGTTCAACATGTTTATTCTTTTGTTCAGTTATATATATATATATTGTTAAGTCCAACTTGTATCCTGCATGCTCAGTACATTCAAAGTACTGACGCATACTTTTGTGCTACATCATTTCATGATGTAGGTTCAGGCACTCAACATCCATATCGCGCCTAACTTGACCTTCAGCCCTTAGTGAGCAGCTCAGTGGTGAGTCCCCAATAGTTCGGGGACAATAGACATGCCTTTATTTCAGTATTTATCTTCAGTTTTCAGTTTTGCTAGAGTTAGCTGGGGGCATTGTCCCAGCAACTCCTATTCAGTTAGATGGCTTTTAGACATAAACTAGATTCAACACTTTTAGTATTGTCATTCAGTCAGTACTCAACCAGATTCTTATATTCAGATTTCATTTGGGTTCTGCCCACTTTCAGATATTTAATTGCTTTGGTTTTCTGCACAGTACATATCTGTAAACTGGTTTTACTTAGATATGCCATGCCATGAGTTAGCTTGGGGCCATTCGTGACACTAAGCACCCTGTCACGTCTAGGGGGTAGCCTCAAGGCGTGACAAACTTGGTATCAGAGAATAAGGTTCAAGTGTCCTAGGATGTCTGAAAGCCGCGTCAAGTAGAGTCTCCTTTATGGGTGTGAAGCGCGCCACACTTATGGAGGAGGGGCTATGAGATGTTATTAAAAATAACTTCCTTTCTTTCTTTTCCAGCTCGTGCTATAGAGTGTGAACTCTAATTAATCTCTCTTTATTCTTACTCGTGCTCTTCGCATTTTAGAAAAATGCCTCCAAGAAGAGCTAACGCTAGGAACCAGCCAGCAGCCCCAGCAGACCCCTTAAACGAGCAGGTTACGCATGTTGAATTCAGGGCTGCCTTCCAAGTGCTCGCTCAAGCCATGACCGCTCAGGTCAACCAGCAAGCTGTTGCACCAGCTCCACCTCAGGTCAATGCTGCTGCAGCCAGAATCCAGGACTTCACTCGAATGAGCCCTCGAGAGTTTCATGGGTCCAAGTCAGAAAAGGATCCCCAAGAGTTCCTTGAGGACATCCAGAAGGTCACTGACATTATGGGTGTCACTTCAGTCGAGGGTGCAGACTTGACCGCTTATCAGCTAAAGGGAGTGGCCTACACTTGTTACCAGTAGTGGAAGGAATCATGTTGTAGCAATGCAGGACCAGTGACTTGGGATATGTTCAGGACTGCTTTCCTGGACAGATTCTTTCTACTAGAGCTCAGGGAAGCTAAGGTTCAGGAATTCATCAACTTGAGACAGGATGTCATGAGTGTACAGGACTACGCTCTGAAGTTCACACAGTTATCAAAGTATGCTCCAGCGATAGTAGCTGGCTCCCGAGCTCGCATGAGCAAGTTCGTATCGGGTGTGTCCGACGATGTGGTCAAGGAATACAAGACGGCCATACTTGTGAAGGAAATGGACTTCTCCAGGTTAGTTACTTATGCTCAACAGATTGAGGAGGAAAAGATCAAGGAAAGGGGAGGTGATGCTAAGAGGGATAGGAAAGATAAGTATAGCCACTTTCAGCAGAGGTCAGAGGGTGGAAATCGCTCTCAGTATCGACAGAAAAATTTAGCACCAGCTCCATCTTCTGCTAGTGCCCCAGTGCCTAAGTTCAGGAAAGACCGATGGGTTAGAGCGTTTGACTCTAAGTCCCAAGGTTCGTTTACTAGTGGGCGCACTAATCCGATGTGTAAGAAGTGTGGTAAGAACCACCAAGGTGAGTGCATGGCAGGCAGTAGGAATTGCTTTGGATGTGGTAAGCCAGGCCACATGATGAGGGATTGTCCCACAGCTTCTCAGAATGGTAAGGACGTTCGCCCTCAGACTCAGACCGGTTCTACACCAAATCCTGCAGGTCGCCCTACTCAGCAGGGTGCCTCATTTGGTACGGGTGGCGGTCAATTCCAGGAAAGGTTGTATGCACTTCAGGGTCATCAGGACCAGGAAGATTCTCGCGATGTGGTCACGGGTACATTACGAGTCTTTAATTCTGATGTTTATGCATTATTAGATCCAGGAGCTACGCTTTCTTTCGTTACTTCATATATAGCAGTAAACTTTGATGTCAGTCTAGAAACTCTTCTAGAACCCTTCTCAATCTCTACTCCAACAGGGGACCCAGTTATAGCTAGACGGGTATATAGAAATTTCCCAGTCACAGTTTCCCAGAAGGTCACCTCAGCAGATCTTGTAGAGTTAGAAATGGTAGATTTTGATATCATTCTAGGAATGGATTGGTTACATTCCTGTTATGCCTCAGTCGATTGCAGAACTAGGATTGTTCGTTTTCAGTTTCCTAACGAGCCGATCCTAGAGTGGAAGGGTAGTAGCTCAGCACCTGTAGGTCGTTTCATTTCCTACCTTAAGGCTAGAAAGATGATTTCCAAAGGGTATATCTATCATCTAGTTTGGGTTAATGATTCAAATTTCGAAACCCCAACTCTTGAGTCAGTCCCAGTAGTCAGTGAATTTCCAGAAGTGTTCCCAGAAGATCTTCCTAGAGTTCCCCCAGAAAGGGAAATCAACTTCGGAATTGATCTCCTTCCAGATACCCAGCCTATCTCAATTCCTCTTTACAGAATGGCTCCAGCTGAGCTCAAATAATTTGAAGAACAGTTGAAGGACCTTTTAGACAAAGGCTTCATCAGACCCAGCATCTCACCATGGGGTGCTCCAGTATTGTTCGTGCATAAGAAAAATGGTTCTCACAGAATGTGTATAGACTACTGTCAGTTGAATAAAGTCACAATTAAGAACAAATATCCTATCCCCAAGATTGATGACTTATTCGACCAGCTTCAGTGTGCCAGTTATTTCTCTAAGATAGACCTCAGATCCAGCTATCATCAGCTCAGAGTCAGAAATAGTGACATCCCGAAGACAGCCTTCAGAACTCGGTATGGTCACTACGAATTTGTTGTTATGTCTTTTGGACTAACCAATGCTCCTGCATCTTTCATGGACTTAATGAATAGGGTGTTCAAACAGTATTTGGACTTGTTCGTCATTGTATTTATTGATGATATCCTCGTTTACTCTAGAAATAAAGAGGAGCATGCGACTCATCTGAGGGTTGTTCTGCAAGCTTTCAAGGATCGCCAGCTATTTGCTAAGTTCAAAAAGTGTGAATTTTGGTTACAGTCGGTCGCTTTCCTTGGTCATGTAGTATCCATAGAAGGGATCCGTGTTGATTCTCAGAAGATTAAGGCTGTAAAGCACTGGCCAAGACCCACCTCTCCTACAGATATCAGAAGTTTCTTGGGTTTGGCCGGCTATTACAGAAGGTTCATTGAAGGATTCTCATCTATAGAATCCCCATTGACTAGATTGACTCAGAAAAAGTTCAAGTTTCAGTGGTCAGATGAGTGTGAGTAGAGTTTCTTAAAACTGAAAACCAGGTTGACTACAGCTCCTGTCTTGACTCTACCAGAGGGTTCAGATGGTTATGTGGTTTATTGTGATGTATACAGAGTCGGCCTGGGCTGTGTCTTAATGCAGCAGGGTAAGGTCATAACTTATGCCTCCAGACAGCTTAAGGTCCATGAGAAGAATTACCCGACTCATGACCTCGAGCTTGTAGCGGTGGTGTTTGCCCTAAAGATTTAGAGGCACTATTTGTATGGTGTCCATGTTGACGTGTTCACAAACCATAAGAGCCTCCAGTATGTGTTCACCAGAGAGAGTTGAACCTTCGTCAGAGGAGATGGCTTGAGTTCCTTAAGGATTATGACATGAATGTGCTCTACCACCCGGGTAAGGCCAACGTAGTGGCTGATGCCCTCAGCAGACTGTCTATGGGTAGTGTGTATCATGTTGAGGAAGAAAAGAGAGAACTAGCCAGAGATGTTCATCGGCTGGCTCGCTTAGGGGTTTGCCTTATGGACACGTTAGAAGGTGGTGTGATAGTTCAAAATGGAGTAGAATCTTCACTAGCAGCAGAGGTTAAGGAGAAACTAGATAGTGACCCTATATTGCTTCAGTTGAAGGGTGCAGTTCATCAGCAGAGAGTAGAGGTTTTCTCCCAAGTGGGAGATGGTATACTTCGCTACCAGGGTCGCTTGTGCATTCCAAATATGGGTGATTTAAGGAAGCAGATCTTTACAGAAGCCCATAGTTCCAGATATTCCATTCATCCAGGTGCCACTAAGATGTACCGTGATCTACGGGAAGTCTATTGGTGGAATGGCATGAAGAGGGACATCGCGTATTTCTTGGCCAAGTGTCCCAATTGTCAGCAAGTAAAGGTAGAACATCAGAAACTTGGAGGTGTGACTTAGGATATTAGCATTTCTACTTGGAAGTGGGAAGTGGTTAACATGGATTTCATAACGGGTCTACCCCGTACTCGCAAGTAGCTCGATTTCATTTGGGTAATAGTGGACAAAATTACGAAGTCAGCTCACTTTTAGCAGTCAAGACTACAGATTCAGCAGAAGATTATGCCAGGCTCTACATAAGTGAGATAGTCAGGTTTCATAGAGTTCCTTTGTCTATCATCTCAGATAGAAGGCCTCAGTTTACATCTCACTTTTGGAAGTCATTCCAGAAAGGTCTTGGCACTCAGGTAAAGCTCAGCACAATATTTCACGCGCAGATGGATGGTCAGGCAGAGCGTACCATTCAGACTTTAGAGGATATGTTGAGAGCTTGAGTGATCGATTTCAAGGGTAGTTGGGATGATCACCTACCTCTCATAGAGTTTGCCTATAATAACAGCTACCATTCTAGCATTCAGATGGCCCCATACGAGGCTCTATATGGGCGCAGATGTAGATCACCTATCGATTGGTTTGAAGTAGGTGAAACAACCTTGATTGGACCAGATTCGGTTCATGAGGCTATGGAAAGAGTTCAACTCATCAGAGACAGGCTTAAAATAGCTCAGAGTCGTCAGAAATCCTATGCAGATGTTAGGAGAAAAGACTTAGAGTTCGAAAGTGATGATTGGGTTTTCCTAAAAGTGTCACCCATGAAGGGTGTGATGAGATTCGGCAAGAAAGGGAAGCTCAGGCCCAGATATGTATGCCCTTACAAGATCCTGAAAAGGGTTGGTAATGTGGCTTATGAGTTAGAGTTGCCAGCAGAATTAGCAGCTGTTCACCCAGTCTTTCACATTTCCTTGCTGAAGAAGTGTGTGAGTGATCCGACATCGATTGTCCCCTTAGAAAGTGTGGCTGTGAAGGATAGCCTCACCTATGAGGAGGTTCCAGTTGAGATTCTTGACTGTCAGGTTCGTAGGTTGAGAAATAAGGAAGTCACTTCAGTCAAGGTTTTGTGGAGGAACCAGTCCATAGAGGGAGATACTTGGGAAGCAGAAACAGCCATGATGTCCAAGTACCCTCACCTCTTTCCCTCCGACTCAGTTTCAACTTAAGCTTATGTGCAGGTTCATGGAACTTAGTTCAGTCAGGTATCAGTTTCTAGTACTCAGTTGGTAGGGACTTCAGCTCTTTCCCTCCAAACTCAGCTTGTTCAGTCTTCATTCGAGGACGAATGACCCCAAGGGGGAGATATTAACACCTCAGAACTTCCAAGCTTAGACTAAGATCAGAAAACCAGTAGAAAATAAAAATTTCAGAAGAAGTTCATGTTCCTAGGAATCACGGCTCAAACCACGGACTGTCATTCAGAAGAACGGTCCGTCATTTGAAACCGTAATCCCTGAACCAGTAGCCCATCAGTTCTGCCCCAGGGACCACGGTTCAGGCAACGGACCATCGTTCAGAAGAACAGTCTGTCATTCAAACCGTAGTCCTAATTCCAGTAGACCCTCAGCTCTGTCTTCAGAAACCACGAGTCCCTTGACGGGCCGTAGTTCAGAAGAACGGTCCATCCTGAGGAGTCATAATTTCCCAGAATCAGAGGACCCCAATTCCAGCCCCAGGAACCATGGGTCAAACGACGGGCCATCATTCAGAAGGACGGACCATTCTGTTGAACCATCATTCCTAGGACCAGAGACCCTAAAATGCACAGGCAGAACCACGGCTCAAGTTGACGATCCGTCGTTCAGAAGGACGGTCCGTCAACTAAGCCGTAGTCCCTGAGCGCGATTTTCTGCAGATTCTTTTAAACTTTCCCAGGGGCAGTCCAGTCTTTTCCCAATTATTTTAATTGTGAACTTATGTCATTTTGAGGGTAATTAAAGGGTTTTTAACTCTATTTCTCCCTCATTACTCCTAAATCACTCATACTTAGCAAATCTCTCAAGAACAAGGCAAAAAGGGTTTTCTCCAAGTTCCTCTCAGAATCCAAAAGTTCAACTGTAGAATCTTCGTACAGGTATATGGGATTTTGCTAGTAGGTTCCTTTCACCCATTAGGTTCCTATCACTCAGTCAAATCCCTCCAGTTTTCCATAAATGCTAAAAACCTAGGGTTCATAAACCTTAGAGAATTATTGCTATTTAGATGTTATGGAATTATATAATGCTTAGTCCATGTTTCTTGGAGAATCAATATAGTTTATGTGCAGAGTTCAGAACCCTAACTTGTTGTAATTTTCAGTACTCCATAGATTATACATGTTTGGCAGACTCAGTCAGATGATAGGATTTCAGAATTGAATGCCATATCCTATAGCTAGGTTGTGTGCATTCTCAGATTATATCAGTATTTTGAGCTATCCAGTGTTATAGTTGCATGCTAGCTTATATTCAGTTGGGAGTAGACTTAGTACCGAGCGGACTAGGGATGAGGGCTTAGCTGTCATCTTAGGCTATGACCCTTAGTAGCAAATCCCAAGTCCTAGAAGTACGGCGCCACTGTAGGTTTGAAGGAGTCAGCTGTCAGACTAGGCTGCACCTCGTTGTCCCTTGTGGACATCAGCAGTGGATCCACGTCAGACTCATTTGTACCCCAGCAACGACGAGTCCAATTGACGACCCGTCATCCATTCTTCAAGTCCGTCTTGTTGACCCGTAGATTACATTCTGCAACTTGATTAGTTAACCAGGAACCATGAGTTGGAACCACGGGTCATGATTCAAATGACGACCCGTAGAACCGACCCGTGATTCCTGATGCTGACCTATTTTCTAGCTTTTTCTTAATTAAATCCCAGAGGTATTTTAGTCATTACCCACCATTTTTACTCCTAAATGATGTCATTTTGGCTATTTCTAGAAGAGTTTTCACCCTCATTAGCCTAAGTTCCTCCTCATTACTTCATTCTTCTCCCAAAAAGGAAAAGTTCTTCTCCAAGCTCCAAGTCTCAAGCTCCAAGTTCAAGTTTCCTAAGTCTTTTCAATTCAAGTGGGTTAGCTTCAATCAAGGTATGTGGGTATTCAACAATGGGTTCCTTTCACCCTTGTGCCCAAAAACCACAAATTTCAAAATGTGATTTCATGAACTTTCAAATTAGGATTTTTGCCCAATTCTTATGGGTTTTACTATATATTGCCTTCTCATAATTTTATTATGAAATTCTATTAAATTGTATGATTTTGCATGGGTTTTTATATATGAACTCCTATTTCATGAATTGAAGGTTCATTATGGTGAATCCTACATGCATGAAGTGATTTAAAAAATTAGGGAAAAGGATGGCATGATTTCATGAATTTCAAGCAAGTGCATGCCAAGTTCTTATGTTTTATGAAAGTATATGTTATTATGAAATTGAACTAAGGCCATGCAAGTTTTCAAGTTATGAATTATTATGCAATACAAGACATCCGATGTTCATCAATGCTCATGAATCGATTTGTAAACTATAATTCATGAGTAGTATGACGATTCGGGGTATGAACATGTTATGACAAGTTTAGCATTAGATATGTCACATGTATATGAGCTCATGCTATATGTTTTGGGAGTAGTATTTAGCACCGAGAGACGAGGGTTCAGATAACCCAAGTCCAAAACTACGTTGCCACCGTAGGTTACCCTCTCTGGCTTATTATAACAAGATCCTGGTATGACATGGTTATAACTTTGGCCGATTAGGACAACCTTTTTCAGTGTGGGTGCATGACACTGTACACCACATAGCTCAGCATAGTTTAATGTCGGTTAAGAGAAACTCCCGCATGTTTATTTTCAAGCTAATAAGTTATATGATACTCTACTTTGAATCCTGACTTTATTTCACGTTTTATGCCTTATATCTTGATATTTTCTTATGCTATCCCTCTACATACACGAACTCATTTCAAGCATGTTTTAAGTATGTTTTATCATGATCATGCATCTCTCACGTATTCAGTACATTCCATAGTATTGACGCATATCTTGCGCTGCATACTTTGATGATGCAGATTTAGGTGTCCCTTCTCAGACCCGTGGCTAGAGCTCCTAGGCCACTCTCTATCAGCTGTTGGTGAGTCCTCTTAGGTCGATGACTAGTTATGTTTTTAGTTAGTACTAGCTATTTTATTTTTTGCACTTTGAGTTAGTTAGGGTATTGTCCTAGCAACTCCTTATGTCATGAGTAGAGACTTTTCAGACATAGACAACTTTTGAGTATCTTTATGGATTTTGTATTCATATTTGACTTGACTATCCATTTACGTGATTTCAAATTTATTTATTATGCTTCCACTTATCTTTTGTTATGCTTGAGAATGCTATGACCAAGGGTTTGCTTGGGTCACTCATGGTCCTAAGTCCCATGATACATCTAGGAGGTAACCTCAGGGTGTGACAAACTTGGTAGCAGAGCCTCAGGTTCAAGAGTCCTAGGATGTCTGAACGCCGCATCGAGTAGAGTCTCCTTCATGTGTGTGAAGCGTGCCACACATATGAGAGGGAAGCTATGAGGTGTCTTAGAAAATTTTACTTCTTTCATGATTATGTCGTGCATTAAAGCTTTACTCTAGTATTCCTCTAATCCTTACCTTGTACATTTCAGATCATGCCTCGATGTGCTATGCCTCACCGAGCTGCTCAGAATGCCGCTCCTCCAGTTCTGGCCCCCGAGGTCACGAATGAGAAATTCAGGAATGCCATCCATTTGCTAGCCCAGACGTTGGCCTCTTAGGCCAACTAGCCGGCTCCTATCCCAGTCCACCCTCAAGGTGGGGTAGCGGCCCGAGTTTGTGATTTTGTCCGAATGAACCCACCTGAATTTTAGGTTTCGAAAGGGAGTGAGCACCCACTTAACTTTATTGATGAAGTGAAGAAGATATTTAATGTTATGCAAGAGGTCGATGCTGATTGTGTAGAGCTCGCATCCTACTAACTCAAGGATGTAGCTCATATCTGGTTTACACAATGGAAGGAAGCTAGATCTAGGGACGAGGTCCCTATGACTTGGGAGTGTTTCAAGAGAGCCTTCCTTGATCGGTTCTTTCCCCGAGAGTTGAGGCAAGCAAAGACTGAGGAGTTTGTGAACATGAGATAGGGGTCGATGTCAGTCCAAGAGTAAAGTTTGAAGTTCACTCAGTTATCGAGGTATGCCCCTTCTATGGTAGCGGACCCGTATGACCAAATGAGTAAGTTTATCTATGGGATTTCAGACATAGTGAAGAAGTAGTGCAGGTCTGTTATGCTGTTGAGTGATATGAACATTTCCAAACTCATGACTCAGGCTCACCAGATCGAAGGGGACAAGCTTAGGGAGATGGCTAGGGAGAATAAGAGGGCTAGATCCGAGGGATCAGGTTTTGTTTATTAGAGGTCCGGTGGTGGACATCGCTCCTCTTTTCAGAAGAAGTCATCAGGACCCGTTCATTCTTCTGCTAGTGCTCCTACCCAGGCCAAGAAGCCTCATTATGATTAGACTGGTAGAGGTTCTGGGTCGTATTCGCAGTCTCAGGGGAGTGTTACTACAGGGCCATCCCATCCTATTTGCAATAAGTATGGGAATAATCAACCAGAAAAATGTCGCGCGGGCACAACAACATGCTTTGGGTGTGGACAAGATAGACACATGATTAGAGATTGCCCTGCAGCTAAGAAGGAGCAGGGTGGTAGTAGGGCTCAGTCTGCTCCAACAGCCCCAGGAGGTCGACTAGCCCAGCAGGGCACAGTTTCTAGTTCTGGTGGTCAGCGCCAGAACCGTCTTTATGCTATGTCCTCTCGCCAGGACCAGGAGGGTTCCCCAGATGTTTTCACTGGTATGTTGAAAGTCTTTTCTTTTGATATATATGCTTTGTTGGACCCCGATGCCTCCTTATCTTTTGTGACCCCTTATATAGCATGCACATTCGAAGTATGTCCTGAATTGCTTTTAGAACCCTTTTGGGTTTCTACTCTAGTTGGTGAGTCAGTCTTAGCCAAAAGAATCTACCAAAATTGCCCTATCTCGATCCTTCATAGAGTCACTTCAGTGGATTTAGTAGAGTTGGAGATGACAGATTTTGATGTTATTCTTGGTATGGATTGGCTACATTCTTGTTATGCTTCTGTTGATTGTCGTACTCGGGTTGTCAGTTTCAAGTTTCCAAATGAACCCATTTTAGAATGGCAAGGTAATCCTTCTCAAAGGGTCATTTAATATCTTATCTTAAGGCTAGGAAGATGATTTCAATGGGGTATATTTATCAGATACTGCGGGTTATGGACACGGAGTCCAAAACCCCATCCCTTCAGTCTGTTCCTGTTGTGAATGAGTTTCTAGAAGTGTTTCCTGAGGATTTGCCCGGAGTCCCTCCCGAGCGGGAGATCAACTTTGGGATAGATCTTCTTCCAGATACGAATCCTATCTTTAGTCCTCCCTATTGAATGGCTCCCACAGAGCTTAAGGAGTTAAAGGATCAGTTGAAGGATCTTCTTGATAAAGGTTTCATTAGGCCTAACATTTCTCCATGGGGTGCCCCAGTGTTATTTGTTCGAAAGAAATATGGTTCTCTTAGAATATGTATTGACTACCATCAGTTGAATAAGGTCACAATCAAGAATAAGTATCCTATTCCTAGGATTGATGACTTGTTCAATCAGCTTCAGGTGCTAGTTCCTTCTCCAAGATTGACCTTAGATCCGGTTATCATCAGCTTCGTGTTAGAGAGTGTGATATTACGAAGACAGCCTTCAGGACTCGATATGGTCATTATGAATTTGTTGTGATGTCTTTTGGTCTAACAAATGCTCCTGCAGCTTTTATGGATTTTATGAACCGTGTGTTCAAGCAGTATTTAGATATGTTTGTGATTGTTTTCATTGATGATATCCTCATCTACTCTCGGAGTGAGGAGGAGCATGCAGACCATTTGAGAATTATGTTACAAACTCTCAAGGACCGACAATTATTTGCTAAGTTTAGCAAGTGTGAGTTCTGGATGCAGTCTGTTGCTTTTCTGGGTCATATTGTGACTAAAGATGGTATTCGGGTTGATTCTCAAAAGATTGAGGCGGTAAAGAACTGGCCTAGACCCACTTCCCCATCTGATATTAGAAGCTTTTTGGGTTTGGCTGGCTACTACAGGAGGTTTATGGAAGGATTTTCTTCCATTGCTACCCCTTTGACCCGATTGACTCAAAAGAAGGTAAAATTTCAGTGGTCCGACTTGTGTGAGAAGAACTTTTAGGAATTGAAGACTAGATTGACCATAACTCCAGTGTTAGCTCTACCCGAGGGCCTAGATGATTTTGTTGTGTATTGTGATGCTTGTAGGATTGATTTGGATTGTCTTTTGATGCAGCGTGGTAAGGTGATTGTGTATGCTTCGAGACAGCTTAAGACTCATGAGAAGAATAATCCTACTCATGATCTTGAGTTGGCCGCCGTGGTCTTTGCTTTGAAGATTTAGTGACATTACTTGTATGGTGTGCATATAGATGTATTCACTGATTATAAGAGCCTTCAGTATGTGTTCACTCAGAAGGAATTGAATTTGCGACAGAGGAGATGGCTTAAGCTTCTTAACTATTATGACATGAGTGTGCTTTACCATTTGGGTAAGACCAATGTTATGGCGGATGCACTTAGTAGATTGTCGATGGGTTGTATGTCTTCAGTCGAAGAAGGAAAGAAGGAACTGGTTAAAGAGGTTCATAGGCTAGCTCGGTTGGGAGTTTGCCTTATAGACTCGACAGAAGGTGGTGTTATTATTCAAAATGGTTCCGAATCATCCTTGGTAGCAGAAGTGAAGGCAAAGCAAGACAGTGATCCCATTTTACTTCAGCTTAAGGGTGCAGCCCATCAGCAAAGGGCTGAGGTGTTCTCCCAAGGGGGAGATGGTGTACTTCGTTATCAGGGTCGACTATGTGAGCCAGATGTAGATGGGTTGAGACAGCAGATTCTGACTGAGGCTCATAGTTCCAGATATTCCATCCACCCTAGTGCCACAAAGATGTACCGTGATCTACGAGAAGTCTTTTGGTGGAATGGTATGAAGAGGGACATAACCGATTTTGTGGCTAAGTGTCCCAACTGTCAACAAGTGAAGGTAGAGCACCAATGGCCGGGTGGCATGATTCAGGATATTGACCTTCCCACTTGGAAGTGGGAAGCGATCAATATGGACTTCATTACAGGTTTGCCTTGTACTCGAAGGCAACATGATTCGATTTGGGTAATTATTGACCGGATGATTAAATCATCCCATTTCTTGGCTGTTAAGACTATGAATTCAGCAGACGATTATGCCAGACTCTACATCCGAGAGATAGTTCGATTACATGGTGTTCCTTTGTCCATTTCAGATAGGGGTACTCAGTTTACTTCTCAGTTTTGGAGATCGTTTCAGAGAGGTCTTGGTACTCAGGTGAATCTTAGCATAGCTTTTCACCCTCAGACAGATGGCCAGGTAAAGCATACTATTCAGACCTTGGAGGATATGTTGAGAGCTTGTTTGATTGATTTCAAAGGTAATTGGGATGATCAGTTACCTCTTATCGAGTTTGCCTAGAACAACAACTTTCACTCTAGCATCCAAATGGCTCTGTATGAGGCACTTTATGGTCGGAGATGTAGATCTTCTATTGGTTGGTTTGAGGTAGGTGAGGCAGCTTTTATTGGCCCAGATTTGGTACATGATACCATGGAGAAGGTTCAGTTTATTAGAGAGAGGTTGAAGACTACTCAGAGTCGACAGAAATCATACGCAGATGTGAGGAGGAGGGAATTAGAATTTGAAGTTGATGATTGAGATTTTCTAAAGGTGTCACCCATGAAGGGTGTGATGAGATTTGGAAAGAAAGGGAAGCTTAGTCCCCATTTTGTAGGTCCTTATCATATTCTAAGAAAGGTTGGTAAGGTTGCTTATGAGTTGTATTTGCCATCGGATTTGGAAGCGGTTCATCCAGTTTTCCATGTTTCCTTATTGAAGAAGTGTGTTGGTGATCCGACCTTGATTGTTCCTTTGGAGGATATAGGTGTTAAGTATAATCTTACCTATGAGGAGGTTCCCAAAGAAATCCTTGACTGTCAAATTCGGAGGTTGAGGAACAAAGAAGTTGCTTCGGTGAAAGTTCTTTGGAGAAATCAGCTTGTTGAAGGAGCTACTTGGGAAGTGGAATCAGCTATGAAAGCCAAGTACCCTCATCTCTTTCTTTCCAATTTTGTTCCAGCTTGAGGTAATAGTTTCATCCTTAGTATGTTCCTCCGATCCTATTCCATCAGTTACTCTCATGATCCTAGCATGCATTCATGTTTTCAAAGTTGATTTAACCATGTTTTAAGTTGAAAAGTTCAGTTTTCATGTTTATTCCTTGATTCCATGTTTTATTGTTGGTTGGGCTATTTTTCTCTTCAGTTTTCCCTTGCTTAGTCTTCATTTGAGGATGAATGATCCAAGGGGGAGATATTATAACACCTCAGAAATCGAACAAGCTATCTAAGTCTGAAACTCAGAAAATTTTCATATTTTCAGGAATGACGGGTCCAAACCACAGACCATGGTTTGAACCACGGGTCATGGAATGGAACCGTGGTTCCCTTCTGTTGATTCAGTCTCTGGTCTGGAACTATGAGTTAGTTCTACGGACCATGGTTCAAACCACGGGTCTGTCCTGTCGACTCGTGAAACCAGATCAAAGGCATGACAAGTCCCTTAGAAAATGATGACTCAGTTCTACGACCTGTCGTTCAAATGACGGACCGTCCTTCTGAGTCGTGGTTTGATCCAGAGACCAGCTAGGTCCCCAGCAATGACGAGTCCAATTGACAACTTGTCATCCATTCTACAAGCCCATCCTGTTGACCCGTAGATTACATTCCGCAGCCTGATTAGTTGGCCAGGAACCACGAGTTGGAACCACGGTTCATGATTTAAATGATGACCCATAGAACCGACCCATGATTCTTGAAGCTGACCTATTTTCTAGCTTTTTCTTAATTAAATCCCAAGGGTATTTTAGTCATTACCCACCCTTTTATCTCCTAAAAGATGTCGTTTTGGCTATTTCTAGAAGGGTTTTCACCCTCATTAGCCTAAGTTCCTTCTCATTACTTTATTCTTCTCCCAAAAAGGAAAAGTTCTTCTCCAAGCTCCAAGTCTCAAGCTCCAAGTTCAAGTCTCCTAAGTCTTCTCAATTCAAGTGAGTTAGATTCAATCAAGGTATGTGGGCATTCAACAATGGGTTCCTTTCACTCTTGTACCCCAAAACCCCAAATTTTAAAATGTTATTTCATGAACTTTCAAATTAGGGTTTTTACCCAATTCTAATGGATTTTGCTATAAATTGCCTTCGCATGATTTTATTATGAAATTCTATTAAATTGCATGATTTTGCATGGGTTTTTACATATGAACTCCTATTTCATGAATTGAAGGTTAATTATGGTGAATCCTACATGCATGAAGTGATTTAAGAAATTAGGGAAAAGGATGGCATGATTTCATGAATTTCAAGCAAGTGTATGCCTAGTTCTTATATTTTATGAAAGTATATGTTATTATGAAATTAAACTAAGGCCATGCAAGTTTTCAAGTTATGAATTATTATGCAATGCAAGACACCCGATGTTCCATCAATGCTCATGAATCGATTTCTAAACTATAATTCATGAGTAGTATGACGATCCGGGGTATGAACATGTTATGAACAAGTTTGTCATCAGATATGTCACATGTATATGAGCTCATGTTATATGTTTTAGGAGTAGTATTTAGCACCGAGAGACGAGGGTTCAGATAACCCAAGTCCAAAACTACTTTGCGACCGTAGGTTGCCCTCTGTGGCTTATTATAACAAGATCCTGGTACTGCATGGTTCTAACTTTGGCCGGTTAGGACAACCTTTTTCAGTGTGGGTGCATGACACTGGACTCCATGTAGCTCAGCATGGTTTAATGTCGGTTAAGAGAAACTCTCGCATATTTATTTTCAAGCTACTAAGTTATATGATACTCTACTTTGAATCCTGACTTTATTTCACGTTTTATGCCTTATATCTTGATATTTTCTTATGCTATCCCTCTACATACACAAACTCATTTCAAGCATGTTTTAATTATGTTTTATCATGATCATGCATCTCTCACGTATTCAGTACAATCCATAGTACTGACGCATATCTTGCGTTGCATCCTTTAATGATGCAGATTCAGGTGTCCCTTCTCAGACCCGTGGCTAGAGCTCCTAGACCACTCTCTGTCAGCTGTTGGTGAGTCCTGTTAGGTCGAGGACTAGTTATGTTTTTAGTTATTACTAGATATTTTATTTTCCGCACTTTGAGTTAGCTAGGGTCTTATCCTAGCAACTCCTTATGTCATGAGTAGAGGCTTTTCAGACATAGACAACTTTTGAGTCTCTTTATGGATTTTGTATTCCTATTTAACTTGACTATCCATTTACTTGATTCTGGATTTATTTATTATGCTTCCGCTTATCTTTTGTTATGCTTGAGAATGCTATGACCAAGGGTTAGCTTGGGGCACTCGTGGTCCTAAGTCCCGTGTTACGTCTAGGGGGTAACCCCAGGGCGTGAAACAATTCCCCCAGGAAATGGAGTTGTCAGAATGTAATAATGCACCGAGTATATAAGGAAACTAAAATAACTGAAACAACACAATCTAAAATAAAAACCACACCACCTGCGTAGTTCGTACCCACTTTTCTTGTTCCTAACGCAAATCACACAAATAACAATCAATTCAACCATCAAATAACAACCTACTCGGGCCTCCATAATCTCGGCAGGTGTCAACCACAATCATATGATAATGAATGCAATGCAATTATAACAAAACATCCAATGGCTCAATAATGTTACATGATCCTACCTCAGATCACCCAACCGTAGCAACTACAACACGAAAAACATGTTGTTGACAACTTGCATCCAAGACTACCCATCCTCATCTCATATTATATCACCGTAGTACCACCAAATATACTATGTGTCGTGCCCCGAGCCTACACCCTTGGTGTGGCCGGCACCCAGAACCATCACTAGCCCGAGCGGACCTTTGGCCTGGATTACTACTAAACTTAAAACTTAAACATCTGTGGAAGCTTTAAAGTAATGAGCATGGATAACTTTGAAAATAAGATCAAACATATTTATAGAATCTCAATGCATAAGTCAACTTAAAACACTTAGAATATCCGACACTTTACTAACTTGTCTAATAAAATCTCTAATAGAAAGAATAGAAATAGTATATCGGGATATGGCCTCGAGCTTCCTTTATCCTCTAAAACTGAATAATAAACTAAATAAGACTAACTGGATCCCTCTGATTGAAAAGAGGCCTCATCAAAGCTGAGAATGAGATAACTACGGATGTGCATGCTATTGAGCCTCTATACCTGAACCTATATCATGAAATGATGCATCACCAAATGGTGTCAGTATATAATATGTATTGTATATAATAAAGATGAGTAGAAACAATGCTAATATAATTAATCAACTAAAGTACAACGCTGAATATGAGATAACTGGAATAGTGACTGAAGTATCAAATAATTGAAGTAAGCAAAATATAAGTATGCAATTGAGTAACAAAACACTTTACAAGCTGAAGTTTATATGACAAAAAAGATACTCAAAGTAACTTTACTTTCACTTGGGGAGTATCTCTTAACTGACAAACACCATGTGAGCTCAGGATGCTCCAACGTCTTACCCACATTGGCAGAGTTGTTCTATACCTTGTCGGAGTGTAGAATTAACTTAACTTATGGATCTAAATTGTGCCTCATTTGGGCTAAAGAGGAGTCTCCCGACTTGTAGAACAATCCTATCCTATGCTAGCAACATAGTTTTGGTGCTTGGGTTACCTGAACCCTTACCCATCCTAGTGCTAAATAGTCCTCCCAAAATAATATATATGATCATAGCTATCATGCCTCATTTTAAGGGAAAAACTGAAAGTAACTTTACTTTGAGTCTCTATTCAATGCTTAACTTACTTTAACTGAACTTGCTTATGAGCTGTTGCATTCAAATGCAAACGTAAGTGCACACGGTTTGACAAGTAATATAGAACTTGTAAGTTCAAATATCGATCACACAAGGATTTGACAAATTGATTAACTAGTTTGAATTTGTATAGTTGCTATTTAGTAAAAAATAAATAATAAAGAGTGATTTTGTGTTTTGAAAGTAAATAAAGATAAATTGGATTAACTCGTAGATTATTGATTTGAAATACAGATTAGAGGGATAATCCAGGGTTATGGTATTTTTACAATACAGTTGAGTCTTTAAATCATACGTTTAGTTGATTTTCTAAGTTACTAGTTGTGGGGTTATGTTTGCGATGTTGAGTGTATTTCCAAACAAAATCTATGCCTACTTGACTATTCCTAACACCTATATTCCTATGATCGTCGATCGATAGTGAAGTGCATGTCATTTCTCTTCCATATCAACTAAGCAAGACTAACAGGTATATTTCTATCCACGTTAGTGAATCGTTCCCCCTTCCCAATAGAGTTCACAACAAAGCCCTACCTTCCCTTATTGCGTACATAATTTTCCTATTCCTAGTACAAACTAAGTACCATAGATAGTGTTTGATAGGTTTCCAAGCTTCAACCCACAACTTTCATGTCTTTAACCACAACCCTAGATATTATGAGTTTAGCTACTTATGAACTAATTATGAGATAAAGAATTCATACATAGATAGAGATTCAATCATGAAAATTAATGTAAAGAGAAGAAAAACCTAAGAGGAGATGTTCCTATGAAGTACATGTGTCTCTCTATGCTCAAAACTAATCAAAAATGGGTCAAAATAGTATTTATAGGGTTACAAAAGGGTCCGGGTCGGATCCGGGTCGTCTGGATCACTCCAGGCCAATTTTAGCCTAGAATTTGTACTGTGGTGGGGCCTGGGGCAGCGCCCAGGGCATCCCCATAGGCCATTTGGGCATTCCACATGCTTAGGCGAGTTGAGGGCACCATTTTGCACTAGGGCAGCACCCAGGGCTTTTTCGTAATGTATTTTTCGCCTTTTCTTCGTGTTTTGCTTCCTTTAAGCTCCCGTCTTGGTCCAACACCTTTGTACATATTTTGGATCAATATATTTGACTCCTACTTAGACTTTAAGGCTCAATTCTCGCTCCAATATGCTCCAATTCAATGCAAAATCCCTCATTCTTCATCCTACACCCCAAGACAAACTATGTAAGTGTATTTAATATAAACTAAGCTCAAGATCATATTAAAACAAGTAAAATGTGAGGAAAACTATAGTATAAAATTAGACTTCTAGCCTCACATCATGATCCTTGGCCCATAAATTTTTATATTTTTTGCTAGCTTAACTTTCAAAGAAACTAGAACTTTCTTTCTTATTGAGATCACTAGTATACGTACCCGCGCGATGCGCGAAAAGTTTTAGGAGAAAAAAATCATAAATATTATCATCTTATTGAACATTGTTTCTGTTTAGATATGATCGCCTATAATATTAATTTTATAAAATAATCTACTGAATTTTTTTAAAGCACATCTTTATTTTTATTAATTTATATTGCATAAAAATCAAATAATAAATTATTAATTATGAGATAATACAAACATAAACATTCAGAGTCCATATTTAATTAATCTATGCCTACACTATTTATTATCGTAGAACACTTTTATAACTGATTCAACTATAGAACAATACATTAAACGAATAAAATTAAAGAAATTATCCAAAGAAAATATAAATTAGTTGAACACAAAATGGTGAAGCAATTTTATGCAATATATGGGTTTTATCAATATTATATTAAGAATTAAATATTATATTATGAAGTAATTAATTTTTTAAAGAGATTGTCTTATTTGTGGATGAATATTAAATTGTTTTTGTTAGGAAATCTTGCGAGGATATAGTCATGCTAACTACTATAGTTTTGATCAATCTGATTTACCTGATTAGACTGTGCAACATTCAAAATTGAGTTAGTAAATAAATTAAAAGTTTTAATTGAGGAAGGCGTATGGCAAAATTGTTCATAAAATTGCAGGCTAAACAACATTGGATATCAGACATGTGAGAACTTTGATCTACAATCAAATACAGACATTGTTGGTATCCTGTGTTCAAATTAGTAAATCAGAAAATCACAAATAAACTGGAAAACAGAAAAGTAAAAACTTTACTTAAAATCTGAGTCCACAGAATTCACTGTGTACTTAAGGAATTTAATCCCCTCACTGTACCCGAGGTTTAGGATTATTTCCTCCCAGCATAAAATGAATATACCTGTCGCTGAAGTAGCGGTACCTCAAATGCCAATGACTTCATCGAACTCAATAAACGACAACAAATCACACATGACTCTATAATTTTATTTGTAAGAAAATATGCAGAGGAAGTGCAGAAAATTCAATGGTTAAAAATGAGAGAAAACTCTTCAATTTATAGCCACCAAAGGGTAGGATAAAGAGGTGTTTATTATGCCTTATCGGAAAGGTCACAACTTATAGGGAAAGTCACAACTCATCTAAAAGGTCACAAGCATTCAAAGTTACTAGTGTCTTTTCGCGAAGACACCTATTTATTTCCCATTCATACCAGTCACGACCCAGACCGCCGTGAGTGGCACTCTGTCATGCCCCGAGGCTACCCCCTAGACGTAATATGGGACTCGGAACCGCGAGTGCCCCGAGCTAACCTTTGGTCATAACATAACTCAGGTATATCAATTAAGCATAGCGAAAGCATAATACGAATTAGATAACTCAATCCATAGGATAAAATCAAAAGAACATGATTCGAAGAAGACCCGAATAACGTCTATGTTTGAAAGCCTCTATACATGTCATAAGGAGTTGCTAGGACAAGACCCTAGCTAACTCAAAGTACAAACATAAGTAGTCTAAACAAACTAGAGTCATAACTAGCCCTCGAACAATGAGGACTCACCAATACTGACTGGATATCCGGCTTCGTCTAACCACGAGGCTTATGGGGAACACCTGAATCTGCATCATCAAGAAGATGCAACACAAAATATGCGTCAGTACTATAGGATGTACCGAGTATGTGACATATGCATAATCATGATAAAAAAACATACTTAAAACATGCTTAAGGTGAAACTTTTCATAAAGAAATAACATAAGAGGATTATAAAGATATAAGACATAAGACATGAAGTACGGTTAAAATTCAAAGTATGATATCATATAACTTCATAGCTTGAAAATAATCATGTGGGAGTTTCTCTTAACCGACATAAACCATGCCGAGCTACATGGAGTCCAGTGTCATGCACCCACACTGAGAAGGTTGTCCTAACCAGCCGAGGTTAGAACCATATCATAAGGATCCTGTCATAAGACATGGAGGGCAACCTACGGTGGCAACGTAGTTTTGGACTTGGGTTATCTGGAACCCTCATCGCTCGGTGCTAAATACTACTCCTAAAACATATAACATAAGGCTCACATTTATGTGACATATATAGATGTCAAGCTTGTTCATAAACATGTTCATACCTCAGATCTTCATACTACTCACGAATCTTGGTTTAGAAAATGATTCATGAGCATTGATGGCACATCGGGTGTCTTGCATTGCATAATAATTCATAACTTGAAAACTTGCATGGCCTTAGTTCAATTTCATAATAACATATATTTTCAGAAAATATAGGAACTAGGCATGTACTTACTTGAAATTCATGAAATTATGCTATCATTTTTCCCAATTTGCTTAAATCAATTCATGCATGTAGGATTTACCATAATTGACCTTCAACTCATGAAATAGGAACTCATACGTAAAAACCCATGCAATTTAATGAAATTTCATAATAAAATCATGAGAAGGTAATTTATAGCAAAACCCATAAGAATTGGGTAAGAACCCTAATATGAAAGTTCATGAAATCATAATTTGAAATTTGGGGTTTTGGGCATAAGAGTGAAAGAAACCCATTGTTAAATACCCACATATCTTGATTGGAGTTAACCCACTTGAAATTGAAAAGATTAGGAGACTTGGACTTGGAGCTTGAGAGAGTTCTTTTCCTTTTTGGGAGATGAATGAGGTAATGAGAAGGGACTTAGGTTAATGTGGGTGAAAATCCTTCTAGAAATAGTCAAAACGACATCATTTAGGAGTTAAAAGGGTGGGTAAGGACTAAAATACCCCTGGATCGTAATTGGGAAAAAGCTGGAAAAATTTGACTTTCAGGGACCACGAATGGGTTCCACGGATCGTAGACCAAACCACGGCCCATGGTTTCCATCTATTATTTCTGGCTAAAATAACAGGTTGCGGAAGGTAGTCTACGGGTCAACAGGACAGACCCATAGAATGTTTTACGGGTCGTAGACCCAAGTCGTTGTTCCTGGGGAATGACAGACCTCAGACCTGAGTTCCACGAGTCTACTTTACAGTCTGTAGAACAAACTACGGTCCGTAGAGTGAACTCATGGTCTCAGACCAGAGATTGGTTCCTGTAGAACCTAAATCACGATTCCATTCCATGAGTCGTGGTTCTAACCACGGTCCATGGTTTGGACCCGTTATCCCATGGAACATGAATGTTTTTCAGAGTGTCAACTTAGAAAGCTAGTTCGAATCACAGGGTGTTACAATATCTCCCCCTTGGGATCATTCATCCTCGAATGAAGGCTAAGTAAGGGAAACTGAAGAGTAAACAACCCAACCAGCAACAACACATGGAAATCAAGGAATAAACATGCAAACTGAACTTTTCAACTTAAAACATGATTGAATCAACTTCGAAAACATGAATGCATGCTAGGATCATGAGAGGAATCGATGGAATAGGATCGTAGGAACATACTAAGGAGGAAACTATTACCTTAAGCTGAAATGGAATCAGAGGGAAAGAGGTGAGGTTACTTGGCTTTCATTGTTGATTCCGCTTTCCAAGTAGCTCCTTCGACAAGTTGTCCTCCAAAGGACCTTTACCAAAGTGACTTCCTTATTTCTCAACCTCTGAATCTGATGATCAAAGATTTCTACGGGGACCTCCTCATAGGTGATACTATCCTTCACACCTACATCCTCTAAAGGAACAATCAAGGTCGGATGACAAACACACTTCTTCAATAAGGAAACATGGAAAACTGGATGAACCGCTTTCAAATCTGATAGCAATTCCAACTCATAAGCAATGGTACCAACTCTCCTCAGAATCTGATAAGGACCTACAAAATGAGGACTAAGTTTCCCTTTCTTTCCAAATCTCATCACACCCTTCATGGGTGACACCTTTAGAAAAACCCAATCATCAACTTTGAATTCCAATTCCCTTTTCCTCACATCCGTATACGATTTCTGTCGACTCTGAGCGGTCTTCAATCTCTCCCTAATAAGCTGAACCTTCTCCATGGTCTCATGCACCGAATATGGGACAATCAAGGCTGCTTCACCAACCTCGAACCAACCAATAGGAGATATACACCTTTGACCATAAAGTGCCTCATACGGAGCCATCTGGATGCTAGAGTGAAAGCTATTGTTGTAGGAAAACTCGATAAGAGGTAAGTGATCATCCCAATTACCTTTGAAATCAATCACATAGGCTCTCAACATATCCTCCAAAGTCTAAATAGTACGCTCTACCTGGCCGTCTATCTGAGGGTGAAAAGTTGTACTAAGCTTCACCTGAGTACCAAGACCTCTCTGAAACAATCTCCAAAACTAAGAAGTAAACTGAGTACCCCTATCTGAAATGATGGAAAAAGGAACACCATGCAATCGAACTATCTCCCGGATGTAGAGTCTGGCATAATCGTCTGCTGAATCCGTAGTCTTAACAACCAAGAAATGGGATGATATAGTCATCCGGTTGATAATCACCCAAATCAAATCATGTTGCCTTCGAGTACGAGGCAAACCTGTAATGAAGTCCATATTGATCGCTTCCCACTTCCAAGTAGGAAGGTCAATATCCTTAATTATGCCACCCGGTCGCTGGTGCTCTACCTTCACTTGCTGACAGTTGGGACACTTAGCCACAAAACCGAATATGTCCCTCTTTATACCATTCCACCAATAGAATTCCCATAGATCATGGTACATCTTGGTGGCACCGGGGTGAATGGAATATCTAGAACTATGAGCCTCAATCAAAATCTACTGGCGTAACCCATCTACATCTGGCACACATAGTCGACCCTGATAACGAAGTACACCATCTCCCTCTTAGGAGAAAACCTCAACCCTTTGCTGATGGACTGCACCCTTAAGCTGAAGTAAAATGGGATCACTATCTTGCTTGTCCTTCACTTTTGCTACCAAGGATGATTCGGAACAATTTTGAACAATAACACCACCTTCTATCGAGTCCATAAGGCAAACTCCCAACCGCGCTAGTCTATGAACCTCCTTAACCAGTTCCTTCTTTCCTTCTTCGACTGAAGACACACTACCCATCGACAATCTACTAAGTGCATCCGCCACAACATTGGCCTTACCCAGATGGTAAAGCACACTCATGTCATAATCCTTAAGGAGCTCAAGCCATCTCCTTTGTCACAAATTCAATTCCTTTTGAGTGAACACATACTGAAGACTCTTATGATCGGTGAATACATCCACATGCACCACGTACAAGTAATGTCTCCAAATCTTCAAAGCAAAGACCACAACTGCCAACTCAAGATCATGAGTAGGGTAGTTCTTCTAATGAGTCTTAAGCTGTCTCAAAGCATAAGCAATCACTTTACCACGCTGCATCAAAACACAACCCAAACCAATACAAGAAGCATCACAATATACAATAAAATCATCTAGGCCCTCGGGTAGAGCTAACACTGGAGTTGTGGTCAATCTGGTCTTCAATTCCTGAAAGTTCTTCTCTCACAAATCAGACCATTGAAATTTTACCTTCTTCTGAGTCAGCCGAGTTAAAGGGGCAGCAATGGAAGAAAATCCTCCCACAAACCTCCGGTAGTAACCAGCCAAACCCAAAAAGCTTCTAATATTAGACCGGGAAGTTGGTGTAGGGCAGTTCTTTACTGCCTCTATCTTTTGAGAATCTACCCAAATACCATATTTAGTCACAATATGACCCAGAAAAGCAACAGAATGCATCCCAAACTCACTTGCTAAACATAGAAAATTATTGCCGGTCCTTGAGAGTTTGTAACACAACTCTCAAATGGTCTGCATGCTCCTCCTCACTCCGAGAGTAGATTAGGATATCATCAATGAAAACAATCACAAATATATCTAGATACTGCTCGAACACGTGGTTTATCAAATCCATAAAAGCTGCAGGAGCATTTGTTAGACCAAAAGACATTATAACAAATTCATAATAACTATACTGAGTCCTGAAGGCTATCTTTGGAATATCACACTCTTTAACACGATGCTGATGATAACCGGATCTAAGGTCAATCTTGGAGAAGAAACTAGCACCCTGAAGCTGATCGAACAAGTCATCAATCCTAGGAATGGGATACTTATTCTTGATTGTGACCTTGTTCAACTGACGGTAGTCAATACACATTCTGAGGGAACCATCTTTCTTTCACACTAATAAGATTGGAGCACCGTATGGAGAAATGCTAGGCCTGATAAAACCCTTATCAAGAATATCTTTCAACTCTTTAAGTTCTGCAGAGGCCATCCTATAAGGAGGAATTGATATAGGATTCGTATCTGAAAGAAGTCTATCCCAAAGTCAATTTCCCGCTCGGGAAGGACTCCAGGTAAATCCTCGGGGAACACTTCTGGGAATTCATTCACAACAGGAACAGACTGAAGGGACGGGGTCTCGGACTCCGTGTCCATAAGATGAACTATATAATAAACATACCCCTTTGAAATCATCTTCCTAGTCTTAAGATAAGTTATGAAACGACCTTTTGAGGATGGGGGACTACCTTGCCATTCTAAGACGGGTTCATTTGGAAATTTGAAACTGACAACCCGAGTACGACAATCAACAGAAGCATAACAAGCATGTAGCCAATCTATACCAAGAATAACATCAAAATCTGTCATCTCTAACTTTACTAAATCCGCTGAAGTGACTCTATGAAGGACTGAAATAAGGCAATTTTGGTAGATTCTTTTGGCTAAGACTGACTCACAACCAGGAGTAGAAAGACAAAAGGGTTCTAAAAGCAATTCAGGACAAACTTTCAATTTGTATGCTATATAAGGGGTCACAAAAGATAAGGAGGCACCGGGGTCCAACAAAGCATACACATCGAAAGAGAAGACTTTTAACATACTAGTAGCAATATCTGGGGAACCCTCCTGGTCTTGACGAGAGGACATAGCATAAAGGCAGTTCTGGCGCTGACCACCAGAACTAGAAGCTGTGCCCTGCTGGGCTGGTCGACCTCCTGGGGCTGTTAAAGCAGATTGAGCCCTACTACCTCCCTACCCCTTCTTAGCTGAAGGGCAATCTCTAATCATGTGTCCAACCTATCCACACATAAAGCATGCACCTGTGCACAAATGACACTCTCCCGGGTGAGTCTTCTCACACTTGCTGCAAATGGGGTGGGAAGATCCCTTAGCAACACTCCCCTGAGACTGTGAATAGGAACCAAAACCTCTACCAGTCTGATCATGATAAGGCCTCTGGGCCTGGGTAAGAGCAATAGCAGAAGAATGAACGGGTCCTGATGACTTCTTCTGGAATGAGGAGCGATGTCCGCCACCGGACCTCTGATGACCAAAACCTGAACTCTCGGATCTAGCCCTCTTGTTCTCCCTATACATCTCCCTAAGCCTGTCTCTCTTGATCTGGTGAGCATGGGTCATGAGTCTGGAAATGTTCATATCACTCAACAGCATAGCAGACCTACATTCCTTCTTCACCAAATCTGAAATCCCGTAGATAAACTTGCTAATCTGATCATGCAGGTCTACTACCATAGAGGGGGAATACCTAGATAACTGAGTGAACTTCAAACTGTACTCTTGAACAATCATAGATATCTGTCTCAAGTTCACAAACTCCTCAGTCTTCGCTTGCCTCAACTCTCGGGGAAAGAACCGGTCAAGGAAGGCTCTCTCGAAACACTCCCAAGTCATAGGGACCTCCTTCCTGCTCTAGCTTCCTTCCATTGCGTGAACCAAATATAAGCTACATCCTTGAGTTGATAGAACATGAGCTCCACACAATTAACACCAACCATTTGCATCACATCAAAGATTTTCTTCACTTCATCAATAAAATTTAGCGGATCCTCATTCACTTTTTAACCCCAAAACTTCGATGGGTTCATGCGGATAAAATCATGAACTCGGGATGCTACCCCACCTTGAGGGTGGATGGGGATAAGAGCCGGCCAATTGGCCAGAGCGGCCAAGGTCTGGGCTAGCAAATAGATGGCATTTCTAAATCCTCATTCGTGACCTCGGGGGCAAGAGCTGGAGGAGCTGCATTCTGAGTAGCTCAGTGAGTTATAGCACGTCGAGGCATGATCTGAAACATACAAGGTAAGGATTAGAGGAACATTAGAGTTAAGCTCTATCGCATGATATGATCATGAAAAAAGTGAAGTTTTCTAAGATATCTCATAGCTTCCCTCTCATATGTGTGGCAAGCTTCACACACGCGAAGGAGACTCTACTCAATGCGTCTTTCAGACATCCTAGGACTCTTGAACCTAAGGCTCTGATACCAAGTTTGTCATGCCCCGAGGCTACACCCTAGACATAACACGGGACCTGGGACTGCGAGCACCCCGAGCTAACGCTTGGTCATAGCATAACTCAGGTATATCAAATAAGCATAGAGGAAGCATAATACGAATTAGAAAACTCAATCCATAAGATAAAATCAAAAGAACATGATTCAAAGAAGACCCGAATAATGTCTATGTCTAAAAGCCTCAATACATGTCATAAGGAGTTGCTAGGACAAGACCCTAGCTAACTCAAAGTACAAACATATGTAGTCTAAAGAAACTAGAGTAAAAACTAGACCTCGAACAATGAGGACTCTCAAACACTGACTGGATATCCGACTTTATCTAGCCACAATCATAATGGGAAACACCTGAATCTACATCATCAAGAGGATGCAGCACAAAATATGCGTCAGTACTATAGGATGTACCGAGTATGTGAGATATGCATGATTATGATAAAAAAACATACTTAAAACATGCTTAAGGTGAACCATTTCATAAAGAAATAACATAAGAGGATTATCAAGATATAAGACATAAGACATGAAGTACGGTTAAAATTTAAAGTATGATATCATATAACTTCATAGCTTGAAAATAATCATGTGGGAGTTTCTCTTAACCGACATAAACCATGCTGAGCTACATGCAGTCTAGTGTCATGCACCCACACTGAAAAAAGTTATCCTAACCAGCCAAGGTTAGAACCATGTCATAAGGATCCTGTCATAAGCCACGGAGGGCAACCTACAGTGGCAATGTAGTTTTGGACTTGGGTTATCTAGAACCCTCATCGCTCGATGCTAAATACTACTCTCGAAACATATAACATAAGGCTCACATTCATGTGACATATCTAGATGTCAAGCTTGTTCATAAACATATTAATACCCCGAATCTTCATACTACTCATGAATCTTGGTTTAGAAAATAATTCATGAGCATTGATGGCACATCGGGTGTCTTGCATTGCATAATAATTCATAACTTGAAAACTTGCATGGCCTTAGTTCAATTTCATAATAACATATATTTTCATAAAACATAGGAACTAGGCATGCACTTGCTTGAAATTCATGAAATTACGCTATCATTTTCCCCAATTTGCTTAAATCAATTCATGCATATAGGATTTACCATAATTGACCTTTAACTCATGAAATAGGAACTCATATGTAAAAATCCATGCAAAATCATGTAATTTAATGAAATTTGATAATAAAATCATGAGAAGGTAATTTATAGCAAAACTCATAAGAATTGAGTAAGAAAATTTGAAAGTTCATGAAATCACAATTTGAAATTTGGGGTTTTGGGCACAAGGGTGAAAGGAACCCATTGTTAAATACCCACATACCTTGATTGGAGTTAACCCACTTGAAATTGAAAAGATTAGGAGACTTTGACTTAGAGCTTGAGAGAGTTCTTTTACTTTTTGGGAGATGAATGAGGTAGTGAGAAGGGACTTAGTCTAATGAGGGTCAAAACTCTTCTAGAAATAGTCAAAATGACATCGTTTAGGAGTTAAAATGGTGGGTAATGACTAAAATACTCCTGGACCATAATTGGGAAGAAGCTGGAAAAATTTGACTTTCAGGGACCATGAATGGGTTCCACGGATTGTAGACCAAACCACGGCACGTGGTTTCCATCTGTAGTTTTTGGCCAAAATAACATGCTATGGAAGGTAGTCTACGGGTCAATAGGATGGACCCGTAGAAAGTTTTACGGGTCGTAGACCCAAGTCATCATTCCTGCGGAATGACAGACCTCAGACCTGAGTTCCACGAGTCAACTTTATGATTCGTAGAACAAACTATGGTCTGTAGAGTGAACTCGTGGTCTCAGACCAGAGATTGGTTCTTGTAGAACCTAAATCACAGTTCCATTGCACGAGTCGTGGTTCTAACCACGGTCCGTGGTTTGGACCCGTCATCCCTGGGAACATGAATATTCTTTAGAGTTCCAACTTAGAAAGTTGGTTCGAATCTTGGGGTGTTACACACTCACCCAACCCCCGGGTGAGCGAACCATCACTACCTAAAACCTAACCATTCTAACAGCTCAAAACCAATGTGCGAAAAGTAAACTAGAAATCAATATCAATAATTTAACTCTATTATAATTAGCACGCGGAAAAATCTCCTAAGACCTGAAAGTCATCGTACCAAAAATATCTACCAAATATGTCTAGAGTACGGGGATGCAACCCCAAAATTAGCAATAGTCTAAGCCCAAAACAGGTGGGCTACAACTTAAATAGATAAAAATCAAGGCAGCTTGGTCAAAAAGCTGACCCTTGATATCTTAAAGTGTCAGGCCTACAGGTGAGGTCGTGCGTCAACCACCAGAAGATTTCCTGTACTCACAAAAAGACAAGCAAGTGCAGTATCAGTACACCACCATGTACTGGTAGGATCATCAGCCAGTTCCAAATAAACAATGTATGAACTGTACAGAAGTCAAGTAAGAGTACAAAAATACATAAACAATTCAACAAATATTTCTAGACTACAAGTCTCTCCTTAAATTGTCCCCACATATAAACCACCTTCACAACCATGATCAACAATCCACAATAACAACAATTATACAATATTACATATCCCGGACCCACCCTGAATCCTATCTAGATAACACCTAAGTGTCAAACATACAATCCAGTCTACACCAAGACCAAACTCATAGATCAATGTAACAACCCGGCCTCTCAAGGACCACAAATGCACAACCACAAATCATAAACACAACTCGGTCCACTCAGGGAACCATTAGTAAAGATGCAATAATACAATAAAGTAAACCCATACCAAGCGTGGTACTCGAGCCAACCGTTAGTATATCCCATACCAGACATGGTACCTGAGCCAACCGTTAGTATATCCCGTACCAGGCATGGTACCTGAGCCAACTGTTAGTATATCCTGTACCAGGTGTGGTAGCCGAGCCAACTGTTAGTATATCCCGTACCAGGCGTGGTACCTGAGCTAACCATTAGTATATCCCATACCAGGCGTGGTACCCAAGCCAACCGTTAGTATATCCTGTACCAGGCGTGGTACCCGAGCTAACTATTAGTATATTCCATACCAGGCGTGGTACCCGAGCCAACCAAATGTCACATAAATCCACAGTCACAACAATGAACAATCAACACTTGTAAATCAACAAGCAAAACACCTAGTTCATTTCACAAGACTGAAAAACATGATTTTTGGATATTCTAAAACCATTCCCTAAGAAATGCAAACCATAAATTACTTAGAAATGAGTACACAAACACACAATGCATACAAGAATCAATAGCCATCACCTACCTCGAATAATCAAGCTCTACAGTGCCGGAGCTTTTCCCTTTTTAGGATATCTTGCTTGTTCTTGGTCTAAAAACAAACACATAAACACTATAGTTAATTAAATGGCCTAAATTACTCGGATTATACAAAAATCCTAATCCCCAGGCCAAACCATGATCATCCCAACCCTTTTTGGGCTTTCCCGCCATTAATTCATCTAAGATTATCATTTATATCGATATATTTAGAGAATTAAAGCTTGGTGATCATTACCCATTAACTATAATTAATACCCAAGAACTCTAGCACCCTAGAATTTTTTTTCCCCCGGATTCTACAATCCTAGGTTATCCCAAACCTTTCCCCAAGTCCACCCCTAACAATTCTATAGCATAGGAAAGATATTACGGAGTTTGGAGAGTAAAATCCTTACCTTTAGGACGGACAATTATGGAAAACGGATGGAAATTGCCAAAAATCTTCCCCTTCTTCTCCCAAAATATTTCAAGAAAAACTGAACTATTTTGGGAAAGTTTTTGCATTAAATCCCATCACGCTCCGCTACAGCGGTCGGCTCCACTATAGCGGTATTGCCATAGCGGAGTCGTCCACTGTGGCAGAGGCTGACCATCATTGACTTCTGCTGTAGCGGTATTTTCTCTGCTATGGCGGAGGTCGCTATGGCGGAGGTCGCTATGGCAGAGTGTCAATTTCTATGGCGGTTGACATGGGATAGAAAGTCATAAAATCTCAAAAATTGGTCCATTTTACAACACACTTATTTTCTCAACGTCCCGAAATAACCTCTTTACGTCAACCTTGATTCCGGGGGTCTACTTACCCGAATTCGATTTCAAATCATGACATCTAACCCAATACTTACTCGAATTGCCAATAGACCATACCTTGCTCCAAAATGGCCGAGACTAGCCTAGCCCAGAATTTTAAACTTCCAAGCTCGGAATTTTCTAACTCTAAAAATTGGCAGGAATGGTTTACCCATAATGATGGACTCTATCATTATAACAGATACCAATTTACCCATTGTTCATCCCCGAATGATCAAACCTAAAAATACGGAAAGTAAAGAGCAAAAAGAGTAGTATATGTATCCTCAAAAAGGTGAGGGTACTTGTCTCGCATGTCCTTCTCAGTTTCTCAAGTGGCTTCCTCAACCAGCGATGCTTCCATTGAACCTTTACTATGCTGATCACTTTTGTCCTTAAATTCCAGACATCCCAATCTAGAATCAAAATCGATTCCTCTTCATAGCGAAGATCCTTATCAAGTAACACCTCATCCCACTTGATGGTGTAGTCCCCATCCCCATGGTATCGCTTTAGCATGGATAAATAAAATGCCAGATGGACACCTGATAGACTAGGCGACAGTGCCAATCTGTAAGCGACTGGCCCTACGATCTCAAAAACTTTAAACAGCCCGATGAACCGAGGGCTGAGCTTGCCCCTCTTACCAAAATGCATAACTCCCTTAATTGGTGACACTTTCAATAATACTTTCTTACCAATTTGAAATTGCATGTCCCTTACCATGCGATTCGCATATTCCTTCTGTCTTCTTTGGGCAACTAGCAACTTGGTTTGAATACCTCTTACCTTTACTTGTGCTTCTCTTACCAAGTCTATGCCCAAAGGCTTTACATCGCCTTCCTCAAACCACCCTATGGGTGACCTAGCACTCCTCCTATTCAGAGCCTCGAACGGTGCCATGTCGATATTGGAGTGGTAGCTATTGTTGTATGAGAACTCACACAATGATAGAAACTTGTCCCAATGACCCCCGAAGTCAATCACACATACTCTCAGCATGTCCTTCAATACCTGGATCGTCCTCTCCGACTGACCATCAGTCTGAGGATGTAAGGTTGTACTAAAGGTGAGTTGAGTGCCCAACTCCTCATGCAACTTACCCCAAAACTTGGAGGTAAACTGCGTACCCCTGTCTGAAATGATACACAGTGGCACTCCACGCAATCTCACAATCTCCTTCACATAGACCTTAGCCAATTCCTGCGAATTGTAATCCACCCTGACCAGAATGAAGTGAGATGACTTGGTCAGCCTATCAACAATGACCCAAATAGAGTCATATTTCCCCAAAGTCTTGGGGAGACCCATCACAAAATCCATGGCTATTCTCTTCCACTTCCATTCTGGAATGGGCATTCTCTGAAGTAGTCCTGCAGGTCTTTGGTGCTCATACTTTACCTGCTGGCAATTCTGACACCTGGACACAAAATCTGCTATGTCGCTTTTCATCCCAGGCCACCAATAAAGTTGCCTCAAATTGCTGTACATCTTGGTTACACCCGGATGGATCAAATACCGTGAACCATGAGCCTCTGCCAATATCTTCTGAATCATGTCATCAACCCGAGGAACACAAATCCTTCCTCTAAAATTTAACACACCACCAGAATCCAATATGGCATCCCCGGACTCTCCGGATATTGCTTTGCTATGAAACCTGCTCAATTGTGAATCTTGAAACTGTTTGGCCTTTATTTCCTCTATGAATGTGGATTTGACCTCAATACTGGCCAAAATCCCACCTTGTTCTGAAATACCCAAGTGTATGAACTTGGACTCCAATGCCTGAATTTCCCTTGCTAGTGGTCGTTTGGACACCCCCAAACAAGCCAAACTTCCCATGCTAACTGTCTTTCAGGCTCAATGTGTCTGCCACCACATTAGCCTTACACGGATGGTACTAAATAGTCACATCATAGTCCTTCAACAACTCCATCCACCTTCTCTGCCTCAGATTCAAGTCCTTCTGAGTGAAAACATGTTGTAGACTGCGTGATCAGTGAACACCTCACACTTGACACCGTAGAGATAGTGTCTACAAATCTTGAGTGCAAACACCACCACTGCAAATCTAAATCATGAGTTGGATAGTTCCTCTCGTGAACCTTTAACTCTCTAGAAGCGTATGCTATCACATTCCTATCCTGCATCAACACAACACCCAAACCTGAATGTGAAGTATCACAGTAAACAATAAGGTCTTTACCTTCAACCGACAAGGACAAAATAGGAGTCGTGGTCAGAAGTGTCTTGAGCTTTTGAAAGCTCTCCTCGCACTTGTAAGACCACACAAACCGTATGCCTTTCTGTGTCAGCCTTGTTAAGTGGGAAACAATGGATGCAAAATCCTTGACGAACCTACGATAGTAGCCTGCAAGCCCCACCAAACTTCTCATCTCAGTCGCCGAGCTAGGCCGGACCCAATTTTTGACTGCCTCAATCTTCTAGGGATCTACCATCACCCTCTTTTTTGACACTACATGCCCCAAGAATGCTACTGAAGTCAACCAGAACTCACACTTGGAGAACTTCGCATAAAGCTTTTGATGTCTCAAAATGTCCAACACTATACAGAGATGTTTAGCATGCTCCTCCCTACTCTTGGAGTAAATCAAAATATCATCAATGAAAATGATGACGAACGAATCCAAGTAAGGTTTTAACACCCCATTCATCAGACTCACGAATGCCGCCAGTGCATTGGTCAAACTAAATGACATCACCAAGAACTCGTAATGTCCATACCGAGTCCGGAAAGCAGTCTTAGGAATGTCTTCAGGCCTAATCTTTAACTGATGATATCCTGACCTCTAGTCAATTTTTGAAAACACCAATGCACCCTATAGCTGGTCAAAAAGATCATCAATACGGGGTAGAGGGTACTTATTCCGGATAGTGACCTTGTTCAGTTGCTTGTAATCTATGCACATCCGCATACTACCATCCTTCTTTTTGACAAACAAAACCAGAGCACCCCAAGGCAAAGCACTGGGATGGATAAATCCCTTATCTAGGAGTTCCTGAAGCTGAAACTTAAGCTCTCTTAAATCTGTCGGAGCCATACGTCAAAGAGGGATAGAAATTGGGCGAGTGCCCGACTCCAAGTCAATACAAAAATCGATATCCCTGTCCAGAGGCATGCCAGACAAATCCACTAGAAACACCTCTCAAAACTCTGAAATGACTGGAACTGACTCAATAGAGGGGGACTCCAAACTATCATCCCAGAGATGAGCCAAAAAGGTGAGACACCCTCTTCCCACTAGCTTTCTAGCCCGAATGAATGATATTATTTTTGCCGGCTTAGACCTATACACACCTTCCCACTCTAGCCTATCCTTACTCGGAATCTCTAGAGCCACAATCTTGGTGTTACAATTCAACACAGCATGATAAGGGGATAACCAGGTCATGCCCAAAATAACATCAAAGTCAACCATATCCAGAATTACTAAGTCTACCCAAGTATGCAACCCAATAAATACAACCGAACAATTATGATAAATATGAGTCACAATCACTGACTCTCCAATCGGGTAGAAATATGGATAAGGGAATCAAGGATATCACATATCAAGTCCAGACCTAACCAAAACTCACAGACACATAAGAATATGTAGAACCTAGGTCAAATAGTATCGAAACCATTCTATCACAGACAAGAATGGTACCTGTGATCACCGCATATGATGCCTCAACCTTGATCCTCCCTAGAAATGCATAACAGTAAGCCCGATCATCAATCCGAGCAACTTCCCTGGCTGGCTACACTGCACCCCTGCCCGCACCGCCATTCCCTCTGTCTCCCCAACCTTCTTGAAAGTTACCTCGCCCACTCTGTAGATGACCTCTAGCATGACCACCTCTACCTGCCGGGACCACAGCCTTAGGCTGCTGCTGAACCTGATTATCGGTCTGCCTGTGAGAGCACTCTCTCTTAAAGTGGCCCAAATCACCATTGTCACGCCCCAAACCATGGGAGGAATGACCGACACTCGGAGCCCCAAAAATCTGAGGGTGCCAAAATAGAGTGTATCTCTATTGAACCTTGTGGGGGGTATGAGACCGACAAGGTCTCTAAGAATAACAATTTGAAACACTGAAAGCTCAATAGTAGGTAAACAACTCAAGGCCGACAAGGCTATTATCATAGTAGATAGCTAATAACAAGGCCGACAAGGCCATACCCAACACTGATATACATATACACGTCTACAAGCCTCTAGGAGTAAGTAAAATATCTTATATCCAGGACAGGGCCCTGGACTACCCATAAGCTATACATATACATAACCTGGTCAAAATATAAGCTAGACCTCTGACTCGTCAGCTCCAGGAAGAATGGAGCTTACCAAAATGGCTGAACTCTACAACTCCTACAGAAGAGGTCTATCTAGGTTTCTGTCTGGACCTGCAGGCATGAATGCAGTGCCCCCAGGCAATGGGGACATTAGTACGACAGTAATGTACTAGCATATAAGGTAGTAACATAAAAGCAAGTCGCAAGTAGTAAATCTTTATAAGATATAATATGAAATATGTAAACTGTAATTTGTAAGACTCGTTAAGCTCTTTTCTCCTTTATTCTTTTTAGAACACAACACATGCATTAACTCACACCGCAACTCACTCTTTATAACACACGCTGAACCACAATAGCGCCTTGGTGCACCCTGTATATAATGGCCTTAATATGGCAGTAGCGCCTCAGCGCACACTATGTATATAATGGACTCAATATGGAAGTAGCACCTTGGTGCACACTATGTATATAATAGCCTCAATATGGCAGTAGCACCTCGGTGCACACTAATACGCAATCCACGCGTAATAAGTGTATTACTAGATTGACCTTCAAAGCTACTCTTGTTAGTTATAGAGGTTCATTTAGATAACTTCTTTAGCCTTGACTTACTAGATGTTAGAATAAACTTACCAAATACATATGAATGGATATTTGACTTGCTAACCTTCCTTTTATACTTTCTAAAGCTTGATTAGGGATCACAATACAAAGAAGAAACTTGACAAAAGGATAACTTACGTTTCGTGCAAAAAGAATTAGATTTTTATAAGAAGGCGACTTGAATCACCATAATGTATAACTTAGTTCCTTAAGACTTGTTGAGTTACCAAATCATCTCTCTTACAACAGAATACTCAAATTCCTTCTTTCGGAGATTTAGAGTTCTATTTCTAGATTCATGCCGATAAGAAATAAAGAAGCCTTAACATACCTTGTTCCTTTCGAAGATTGCACTTACCACAACTTGGACTTTCCTTTATTAAGTTAATCTACAACACAAGGGTATAATGAAGCTAATATTAGCTCTTAAACCTGATGCAACCTTTCCAAAATAGTAGCTAAACATTTCCCGGGCAGATTTATGTATTGTCATTAATAAAAGGGTGTATCATCACACCTTTCTCCCCCATTCCAATACACATCACACACACAAACCAACCTACTTCCTCCAACCATATAAAACACATCAAACATCCCTTACACAACTCACCATACCGAAATACAATAGCAACACATTGAATCCACGGCTTCCGATCGCCGTCCCGTGAGTTCTTAACAATAATTCAACAACAATTGTCCATCCGAACTTCAATCCAAAAATATGATTATGGGCATAGTACTTAACACACTTGAAGGGGTATTTTTATCCTCTTTTTATTGATGCCTTGAAAAGCTTAAGTACCCCTTACACATACACCAACAAGAGAAGAAGAAATCTCTTAATTGTTACACAATTTCTATGTGTTAAATCTTAAGAAAGGGGTTGCCATAGTTCATGTCTTTCTTACCATAGGATATAATAGCTATATGTAGTATATTAATACCAAGATAACAAGTTGTTTAACTCACCTTAAGCTTAAATGAATCTTGATCTTCTTAGAACCCTAAAGGGAGAGAGGGGCTGCCAAAAGGAAAGGAGATAAGAGAGAATTTTTTCCAGCTTTTTATGATCAATATTGATCAACAAAAGGTCTGTATAAAGGGACCTTTTTGGCCGACTTTTTTGTATATTTGGGCCAAAATGGGTCAAGAAACTTGGGCCAAAATTATCCTTTGCTTGGGCCTCAAAAGGGTTATGTTTTGTGGCTGATTTTGGGCTTCTCTTGGGTCAAAATGTGGTCAATATTGGTGGCTACCTTTTGTAGTTGTTTGGGCCAGATTTGGTTGTACTTTGATGGGACAACTGTAAGCTTCATTTGGGCTACCATTAGGTCTAATAATCCATGGTGTTTCTGCCCGTAATCGGCCCTCGGAACTTAGTTCATTAGCGTAGGTAGGTGATGCACCTACTTGTCACCTAAGAGCTTAGATAAGTCGAGCAAGCACCTCACTTGTTTTATCTCATTTTCAAAACCCTCATCCTTATACTTTAACTTAAGACTTATATACATTTGACCATTTCAAATTCTAGGCCAAAGTACCCCTTCACAATCTCGAGCTCAAATACATTCATCGATATTTACTTAGTCACATAGGTTTTGAAAGGTACGGGGTGTTACATCCTTCCCCCCTTAGAATCATTCATCCTCGAATGAGGGTAATGCATATAGAGCTCTAGTCCCTTAGAATTTTTTTGAAATTTTGGCAGAATTTCCTTTATAATTGGGACTATCCAAAAACCTGAAACTCAGCAAAAGTCCAGCACGATGCCTCACAAGGCGATACAACTATATACAATTAAATGTAATCATTTTCACATGTTCAAACCTGATCATATTTGCATAATAGGAAGAGTATCAAGAACATAAGAATATGACTTACCTCTATACTATCTTCAAGTCAGAAATAACTGGGAATGCTTTTTCCTCATTTCTTCCTCGGCTTCCCACGTCATTTCCTCGACATTATTATTTCTCCACAACACCTTTACTGAGGCTACTTCTTTGGTTCTGAGCTTCCTTACTTGACTATCTAGTATAGAAATTGGTACTTCTTTATAGGATAACTCTTCAGAAAGTTGAACATCTTTGATAGGCATAATACGTGAAGGATCTCCTATGCACCTTCGTAGCATCGATACATGAAATACATGATGGACTGTCTCCAATTCTATGGGTAAATCTAGCTCACATGCCATTTTTCCTACCCTCCAAATGATCCTGTATGGTCCAATATATCTTGGACTAAGCTTTTCCTTTTTACCAAATCGCATAACGCCTTTCATGGGTGAAACTTTCCTTTAGGAAAACCCAATCACTAATATTAAATTCCAAATCCCGACGTTGCATATATGCATATGATTTCTGCCTACTCTGGGCTGTTAGTAATCTTTCTCGGATTAGCTTCACCTTCTCCATTGCCTGATTAACTAGGTCTGGCCCTAATAATCCTGCTTCTCCAATTTCAAACCATCCAATTGGTGATCTACACTTTCGTCCGTATAAAGCCTCATAAGGAGCCATTTGAATGCTTTCATGGAAGCTATTATTATAAGCAAACTCAATTAGTGGAAAATGGTCATCCCAACCCCCTTTAAAATCTAGTACACAAGCTCATAGCATATCTTCGAGTGTTTGAATAGTGCGTTCAGCTTGTCCATTTGTCTGTGGATGAAAAGTTGTGCTGAGACTTATTTGAGTACCTAAGCCTTTCCGGAAAGACCTCCAGAAATTTGCTGTAAACTGAGCACCCCTATCTGAAATGATGGAAATTGGGACACCATGAAGTCGAACTATTTCACTAATATACAACTTGGCATAATCTTCAGCAGTATAAGTTGTCCTGACTGGCAAAAAGTAAGCTGATTTTGTAAGTCTATCTACAATCACCCATATGGAATCATACTTCTGATAAGTACGGGGTAAGCCTAAAATAAAGTCCATGTTGATCACCTCCCATTTCCAGGTAGGTATCACTATACTTTGAGTTAGACCTCCGGGTCTCTAGTGTTCAATTTTTACCTATTGACAATTCGGGCATTGGGCTACAAACTCTGCAATATTTCCCTTTATATTATTCCACCAATAAATCTGTCGAAGATCATGATACATCTTCGTCGCTCCTGGATGGATTGAATAGCGGGAATAGTGAACTTCTGCCAAAATTTTCTCCCGAAGCTCCCCGATGTTAGGTACACATAGACGACCTTGATATCTCAGAACCCCATCTTTCTTAAGCTCTATTAGTGGTTGCTTCTGTTGTGGAATTTCCTCCCTCAATCTTACTAATTCTGGATCATCATATTGTCATTTCTTTACCTCTTTTATAAGTGAGGATTCCGCTATGCTTTGAATAACAACTCCCCCATTACCTTGATCTAGTAGTCGAACCTGCAAATTATCTAACTGATATAGTTCTCTTGTCATCTCAATCTTTCTATTTTCTACATGGCTCAAGCTTCCCATGGATTTGCGGCTAAGTGCATCGGCCATTACATTGGCCTTACCTGGATGGTACAAAATATCTACATCATAATCCTTTAGTAACTATAGCCACCTTCTTTGCCTTAGGTTTAAATCCTTTTGTTTGAATAAATACTGTAGACTTTTGTGGTCCATAAACACGTCTACATGGACTCCAAACAAGTAATGGCGCCAAATTTTCAAGGCAAATATAACTGCTGCCAATTCAAGATCGTGAGTAGGGTAATTTTGTTCGTGCTTTCTTAGCTGTCTCGAGGCATAAGCAATAAATTTACCATGCTGCATTAAAACGCAGCCCAACCCTATCCTTGAAGCATCACAATAAACAACATAACCTTCCGTACCCTCTGGCAGAGTTAAGACAGGTGTTGAAGTAAGCCTGTCCTTCAACTCCTGAAAACTCTGCTCACATGCATCAGACCACTGGAACTTGGCAGCTTTATGAGTCAACTTTGTCAATGGTGTAGAGATAGAAGAAAATACTTCCACAAACCTCTGGTAATAACCTACTAAGACCAAAAAACTATGGATCTCTAAAGCATTCAAGGGCCTCGGCCAATTCTTTACAACTTCAATCTTTTGGCCGTCAACTCTAATACCTTTGTCTGTAATTATATGGCCAAGAAAAGCCACTGAAGTCAACCAAAACTCACATTTGGAGAACTTCACATATAATTTATGATTCTGAAGTGTTTGCAATACTGCACGTAGATGATCAGCATGTTCGGCTTCGGACCGCGAGTAAATCAGGATATCGTCAATAAATATGATGACGAATACATCTAGGAATGGCTTAAACACCCGATTCATTAGGTCCATAAAAGCTGCTGGGGAATTATTAAGCCCAAAAGACATTACTAGAAATTCAAAGTGGCCATACCTTGTCCTAAAGGCTGTTTTTGGAACATCTACTCCTTTCACACGCAACTGGTGATACCCCGATCGTAAGTCAATCTTTGAAAAACATTTGGCGCCTTGCAACTGATCAAAAAGGTCATCAATCCTTGGAAGCGGATACTTATTCTTGATTGTAACTTTGTTCAACTGTCGATAATCGATACACATTCTCAAGGACCCATCCTTCTTACGAACAAACAAAACTGGTGTGCCCCATGGCGATGTACTAGGCCTAATGAGACCTTTTTTGAGTAGATCCTTTAACTGTTCCTTTAACTCTCTTAATTCTGCAGGAGCCATCCTGTAAGGGGGAATTGATATTGGCTGAGTATCTGGGAGTAGGTCAATGGCAAACTTAATTTCCCTTTCTGGAGGGATTCCTGGAAGCTCATCCGGGAATACATCTAGAAATTGACTCACCATGGGAACCGATTGAAGAGTCGTTGGTCCATCCTCTGTGCTTCTTACTCAGACTAAATGATAAATATAGCCTTTATAAATCATTTTCTGGCCTTAAGGTAGGAAATAAACCTACCCCTTGGTGTGGCAGCATTACCTTTCCACTCCAGGATTATCTCTTCCGAAAATGGAATTTGACAACCTTAGTTCTACAATCAATATTAGCATAACATGCAGCTAACCAATCCATACCCATAATGACATCGAAGTCAATCATATCTAATTCGATTAGATTAGCTAAAGTGAGACGATCATAAATCCACACTGCACAATCTCGATAAACTCATCTAGCTATAATGGATTCACCAACCGGCGTAGATACAACAAAGGGTCTAGGCAACAACTCAGGGCCTGCCCCTAATTTACCAGCAACGAGCGGGGTAACATATGAAAGAGTAGATCCAGGATCTATAAGTGCATAAACAACATGAGTAAAACTAGTCAATGTACCTGTAACAACATCAGGTGACGATTCCAAGTCCTGGCGACCAGCTAGAGCATAAGTGCGATTCTGACCACCACCTGAACTGGATGCTCCTCCTCCTCTACCTCTACCACGACCTGGTGTAGCCTGTGGGCCTGTCCTAGGGGGATGAATAGTAGATGAAGAAGCTGCCATCGACCCTGTAGGCTGGGACATCTCACCCTTACCTCTACTCGGAGAGTCTCGCATAAAGTGACTAGGATGCCCACACAAATAACAAGTATCTAAACCCAGGCGACATATCCCAGGATGCTTCCTACCGCATTGAACACAAGGTGGAAAAGGTGGCCTCATCTGACCTGAATGCCCCTGGCGATAGGAACTGGATGCACCTAAATTGTGGCCTGGTACAGTCTGAGAAAAATGATCATACCTCTGCTGTCGCAACTGATATAGGGCACCACTAGTAGGGTGGGGTGATCGCCTATTAAAATGTGGCCTAACATTACCTCGTGGCTCTACATAGGACCAGTAGATCTAGCCCTCTTATTCTGATCCCTTTCTCGGCTTTGGTTATCTCCAATTTGTACTTCAAGATCCTCTGCAGTCTGAGCAATAGCCTGTATCTTAGAAATATTCATATCCTCTTGTGTGGTTGCTATTTTTAATCCCTTAATCAATGAATCCTTAAGGCCACACACATATCGATTAACTCTAGCTCGCATCATACTCACAATATCGGGGGCGTACCTGGCTAATAAATTAAACCTGAGGCTGTACTGTCGAACACTCATATTGCCCTGCCTAAGGGATAGAAATTGATCAAGTCTGGCCTCTCGAACCTCCTGTGGAAGATAGTCAGCTAGGAAGGCCTCTGAAAAATCCTCTCATTCAGCTGGGGGTGCATTTGATCCCCTAGACCGATCCCAAGCCTCGAACCACAAAATGGCTACATCTCATAACCTGAAAGATGCAAACTCCACTGCCTCCACTACTGTTGCATGCATGACTCGAAGTAACCGATAAGTCTGATCAATAAACTCCTGAGGATCCTCACGTGGGTCAGAGCCTGTAAATATAGGAGGACTTAGGCTGATAAACTCTCGAGCCTTAGAACTTTCTGAGCCACCTGACCTAGCACTCGCTGATGCCCCAATTTGTTGTTGTTGTGTCGCTACCATCTGGGTCAATAATCGAACAACACTCCTGATGTCCTAGTCCTCTTCTTCAGGTGGAGGAGCTACAGGTGCTGGTTCATCTCTAGCTATCTAAGATTGCCACTGGAGCAGGTGGGGTTAGGGGTACTGGATCCCTTCTAGTCTCATCAGGTACTTGATGAACTGGATCTCTGGTGTCGGTGATTCACTTTGATCCTCAAATCTATCCATTCGGATAGGCAGGGAATGACTAGTACCTTCCCCCATATCTGTGCCAACCCATCGACTACTCATTTGTCTGGTCACAGGCATTTTTGTAAACAAGGAATATAAAAGCATGAATTAGACTTCAAATATCTTATGACCTCGCTCTGTTGCATGATCTAGCCGATGAAAAAAGGATAACGATTCCTAAATGTCCTGTAGCTTCATGATTATAGGTATGGTGCACAACACACCCATAAGCAAGACTCTACTAGACACGGCTTGTAGACTCCTTGGGATTCGACGTCCTCTGATACCAAGTTTGTCATGCCCCAAACCATGGGAGGCATGACCGACACCTGGAGCCCCAAAAGGCCAAGGGTGCCAAAATAGAGTGTATCTCTATTGAACCTGCTGGGGGTATGAGACCGACAAGGTCTATAAGAATAGCAATTTGAAACACTGAAAGCTCAATAGTAGGTAAACAACTCAAGGCCGACAAGGCTACTATCATAGTAGATAGCTAATAACAAGGCCGACAAGGCCATACCCAACACTGATATACCTATACACGTCTACAAGCCTCTAGGAGTAAGTAAAATATATCATATCCAGGACAGGGCCCTGGACTATGCATAAGCTATACATATATATAACCTGGTCAAAATATAAGCTAGACCTCTGACTCGTCAGCTCCAGGAAGAATGGAGCTTACCAAAATGGCTGAACTCTGCAACTCCTACTGAAGAGGTCTGTCTGGGTTTTTGTCTGGACCTGCAGGCATGAATGCAGTGCCCCCAGGCAATGGGGATGTCAGTACGACAATAATTACTGGCATATAAGGTAGAAACATAAAAGCAAGTCGCAAGTAGTAAATCTGAACAAGATATAATATGAAACTTGTAAACTGTAATTGGTAAGACTCGTTAAGCTCTTTTCTACTTTATTCTTTTTAGAACACAACACATGCATTAACTCACACCGCAACTCACTCTTTATAACCCACGCTGAACCACAATAGCGCCTCAGTGCACCCTGTATATAATGGCCTCAATATGGCAGTAGCGCCTCGGCGCATACTATGTATATAATGGCCTCAATATGGCAGTAGCACCTCGGTGCATATTATGTATATAATAGCCTCAATATGGCAGTAGCACCTCGGTGTACACTAATACGCAAATCCACGCGTAATAAGTGTATTACTAGATTGACCTTCAAAGCTACTCTTGTTAGTTATAGAGGTTCATTTAGATAACTTCTTTAGCCTTGAATTACTAGATGTTAGAATCAACTTACCAAAAACATATGAATGGAGATTTGACTTGCTAACCTTCCTTTTATACTTTCTAAAGCTTGATTAGGGATCACAATACAAAGAAGAAACTTAACAAAAGGATAACTTACGTTTCGTGCAAAAAGAATCAGATTTTTATAAGAAGGCGACTTGAATCACCATAATGTATAACTTAGTTCCTTAAGACTTGTTGAGTTACCAAATCAGCTCTCTTACAACAGAATACTCAAATTCCTTCTTTCGGAGATTTAGAGTTCTATTTCTAGATTCATGCCGATAAGGAATAAAGAAGTCTTAACATACCTTGTTCCTTTAGAAGATTGCGCTTACCAAAACTTGGACTTTCCTTTGTTAAGTTAATCTACAACACAAGGGTATAATGAAGCTAATATTAGCTCTTAAACCTGATGCAACCTTTCCAAAATAGTAGCTAAACATTTCCCGGGCAGATTTACGTATTGGCATTAATAAAAGGGTGTATCATCACACCTTTCTCCCCCATTCCAATACACATCACACACACCAACCTACTACCTCCAACCATAAAAAACACATGAAACAGCCCTTACACAACTCACCATACCGAAATACAATAACAACACATTGAACCCACGGCTTCCGATCGCCGTCCCGTGAGTTCCTAACAACAATTGTCCATCTGAACTTCAATCCAAAAATATGATTATGGGCAGAGTACTTACCACACTTGAAGGGGTGTTTTTATCCTCATTTTATTGATGCCTTGAAAAGCTTAAGTACGCCCTACACATACACCAACAAGAGAAGAAGAAATCTCTTAATTGTTACACTATTTCTATGTGTTAAATCTTAAGAAAGGGGCTGCCATAGTTCATGTCTTTCTTACCATAAGATATCCTAGCTATATGTAGTAGATTAATACCAAGATAACAAGTTGTTTAACTCACCTTAAGCTTGAATGAATCTTGATCTTCTTAGAACCCTAAAGGGAGAGAGGGGCTGCCAAAAGGAAAGGAGATAAGAGAGAATTGTTTCCAGCTTTTTATGATCAACATTGATCAACAAAAGGTCTATATGAAGGGACCTTTTTGGCCGAATTTTTTGAGTATATTTGGGCCAAAATGGGTCAATAAACTTGGGCCAAAATTATTATTTACTTGGGCCTCAAAAGGGTTAAGTTTTGTGGCTGATTTTGGGCTTCTCTTGGGTCAAAATGTGGTCAATATTGGTGGCTACATTTTGTAGTTGTTTGGGCCAGATTTGGTTGTGCTTTGATGGGCCAACTTTAAGCTTCATTTGGGATACCATTAGGTCTAATAATCCATGGTGTTGCTGCCCGTAATCGGCCCTCGAAACTTAGTTCGTTAGCGTAGGTAGGTGATGCAGCTACTTGTCACCTAAGAGCTTAGATAAGTCGAGCAAGCACCTCACTTGTTTTATCTCATTTTCAAAACCCTCATCCTTATACCTTAACTTAACACTTATATACATTTGACCATTTCAAATTCTAGGCCAAAGTTCCCCTTCACAATCTCGAGCTCAAATACTTTCGTCGATATTTACTTAGTCACATAGACTTTGAAAGGTACGGGGTGTTACAACCACAATGGAAACAACCACGATCAAGTGCAAGCCTGCTAGTAGATGTGTAGGAAGCTCCCTGGCCTCTAGGAGCTGAAAACTGCTATTTGCTCCCGGATGACTACCTGTAGCAGCTGGCAGAGCCGAATGAATAGGACGAGTTGAGTATAACTTCTGATTCTGGCCCCTGGAGTACGTACCACTATAATTTCCCTCATTCCGGGGCTTCTTGGCTAACACTTTAGCCTGCCCCGCTTGCCTGACTCCCTCAAGTTTCTTTACATAATTTGCCACTTTATTGAAGCCTTTCCTTGAAGAAGTCATGTGCACAGAAAATACCTGAAGCTCAATATTCAAACCCTTGACAAACAATCGAACCCGCTCCTCCTCAGAACCCAATAACTGTGTAGAAAAATGAGACAATGCATGAAATTTTGCCTCATAAGCAGAGACTGACATGCTACCCTGCTCCAAATTCAAGAATTCATCCTTTTTCCGGTCCTCAAAGTACGGTGTATGTACTTCTCTAAGAAGAGAGCGTGAAACTACTCCCAAGTCAGTAGGGGCAAAACAGACGGCCGACACTCCACATGAGATCTCCACCACTGCTTGGCATCACCCTGCAGCTAAAATATGACGAACTCAACCCCATGTTGTTGCACAATTCCCAGTTTGTGTAGCCTCTCATAGCAATCCAGTATGAATTCATAAGCATCTTCCCTATCGGTACCCTGAAATATGGGAGGTTTCAGCTTGAGAAACTTGGTCAGCATCTCATGTTCACTACCTGTCATCACTGGGCCTAGCATTGTCCTGAAGAAATTACCTGTGCCTGAAGCTGCATCCATCCTAGGAGCTGTAGGGTCTGCTGGCTGAGTGCCCAGAGCCTGATTTTCAACGCCCGCAGGTATGGCTCCGGCACCAACCAAACCATTCAAGAATATTCAAGCTTGCTGAAATGCTTCGGGTGTCATAGAAGGAATGAATGAACCTCCAACCGGTTACGCCTCCGCCTCCGCCTATGCCCCTTCATCCTCCACAACAACTTTCACATATTTGACAACCTTCTCCTGAGGTGGGGTAGGGGTTGCCTCTCGCGCTCCTGCAGTGGCCTGAGCTTTACCCCTGGTGGGTGTGTCTCTGCCTCCATCTCTACCCCTACACCTGCCTCGACCTCTGACTGTCGGGCCCATGGCTGGAACCACTGGTCTCGCTCCGTAGTTCCTTGTGTTAACCATCTGTGGATAGAAGAGTGAAAGAGTCAGATACTAATTTGTATCACCAGATACCAATTGGAATCAAGTTATAGCACGATGGAAGAAAGAAGAGATAGTTTTCCTAAAGTCCTATAGCCTCTCGAAGAAAAGTACGGATGTCTCTGCACCGTTCCGCAAGACTCTACTTGACCTATTTTGGTACGACGAGATCAACTAACCTAGGGCTCTGATACCATCTTTGTCATGACCCAGACCACCGTGAGTGGCACTCACCCAACCCCCAGGTGAGCGAACCATCACTACCGAAGACCTAACCGTTCTAACAGCTCAAAATCAATGTGCGAACAGTAAACTAGCACTCAATATCAATATTTAACTCTATTATAATTAGCCTGGGAAAAAATCCCCTAAGACCTGAAAGTCATCGTACAAAAATTATCTACCAAATCTGTCTAGAGTACGGGGATGAAACCCCAAAATGAGCAATAGTCTAAGCCCAAAACAAGTGGGCTACAACTCAAATAGATAGAAATCAAGGAAGCTTGGTCGAACAGCTCACCCTTGATATCTTGAAGTGTCAGGCCTACAGGTGAGGTTGTGCGTCAACCACCGGAAGATTTCCTGTACTTACAAAAAGACAAGAAAGTGCAGTATTAGTACACCTCCACCGTGTACTGGTAGGATCATCAGCCAGTTCCAAATAAACAGTGTATGAACAACACAAAAGTCAAGTAAGAGTACAAAAATACGTAAACAAGTCAATAGATATTTCTAGACAACAAGTCTCTCCATAATTTATCCCCATCTGTAAACCACTTTCACAACCATGATCAACAATCCACAATAACAATAATTATACCGCGTTATATACATCCCGGACCCACCCTGGATCCCTTCTAGACAACACCTAAGTGTCAAACATACAACCCGGTCTACACCAAGACCAAACTTATAGATCAATGTGACAACCCGACCTCTCAAGGACCACAAATGCACAACCACAAATCATAAACACAACCCAGTCCACTCAGGGAACCATTAGTAAAGATGCAACAATATAATAAAGTAAACCCATACCATGGTTCGTAAAGATGCAATAATATAATAAAGTAAACCCATACCAGGCATGGTACCCGAGCCCACCGTTAGTTTATCCCATACGAGGCATGGTACCCGATCCAACCATTAGTATATCCCATACCAGGCATGGTACCCGAGCCAACCGTTAGTACATCCTATACCAGGCGTGGTACTCGAGCCAACCGTTAGTATTTCCCATACCAGGCATGGTACCCGAGCCAACCAAATGTCACATAAATTCATAGTCATGACAATGAACAATCAACACTTGTAGAACAACAAGAAAAATACCTAGTTCATTTCACAAGACTGAAAAACATGATTTTTGGACATTCTTAAACCATTCCCTAAGCAATGCAAACTATACAATTACTTAGACATGAGTGCACAAACACACAATGCATACAAGAATCAATAGCCATCACCTACCTCGAATAATCAAGCTCCACAGTGCCGGAGATTTCCCTTTTTCAGGATCTCTTGCTTGTTCTTCGTCTAGAAACAAACACATAAACACTATAGTTAATTAACTGGCCTCAATTACCCTAATTATACAAAAATCCTAATCCCCAGGCCAAACCATGATCATCCCAACCCTTTTCAGGCTTTTTGCCATTAATTTTCCTAAGATTATCATTTATGCGATATATTTAGAGAATTAAAGCCTGGTGATCATTACCCATTAGCTATAATCAATACCCAAGAACTCTAGCACCCTAGAATTTTCCTTTTCCCCAGATTCTACAATCCTAGGTTATCCCAAACCTTTCCCCAAGTCCACCCCTAGCAATTCTATAGCGTAGGAACGATATTATGGAGTTTGGGGAGTATAATCCTTACCTTTAGGATTAAAAATAGTGGAAAACAGATGGAAATCGCCAAAAATCTTCCCCTTCTTCTCCCAAAATGTTTCAAGAAAAACTGAACTATTTTGGGAAAGTTTCTACATTAAATTCCATCGCGCTCTGCTATAGCAGTCCGCTCCGCTATATCGGTACCACCATAGCGGAGTCATCCGCTATGGCAGAGGGTGACCGACATTGACTTCCGCTGTAGCGGTATTTTCTCCACTATAGTGGAGGTCGCTATGGTGGAGTGTCAACCGCTATGGCAGTTGATACGGGACAAAAAATCATAAAATCTCAAAAAAAATTCCATTTTACAACACATTTATTTTCTCGACGTCCCGGAATAACCCCTTCATGTCAACCTCGATTTTGGGAGTTCTACTTACCCGAATTTGATTTTGAAAAGTCCTCCAGACTCCTTTATATCTTAGATAAAAGGAAAATTATCTCAAATCAAGACTGATGTGCCGCCAATTTACTGCACTTTCGACTCCTTTAAACTAAGAACAATCGTACGTTTTCAAGCAACCGTTGTCGTTTTTAATGTTTTTATGTTGTATTTTCAGGAAATGGAGACAAACATGGAAACGGAAGGAAATACGGGAAAAAGAGCATTCTGGATAAGAGTGACGGTTCAGGTGACGGTCCGTCAAGGGTATGACGGTCCGTCACCCAAACCGTCACACCAAGGCAGCACCACTGCCTAAGGGTGACGGTCCAGGCGACGGTCTGTCAAGCCTGTGACGGTCCGCCAGCCTGGCCGTCACACCTGGGCAGTCCGCTACGCGGAATCCTGACGTTTTTGGGATTTGTTTCCTAGACTCCTATAAATACCCTATGTTAGGTTTATTTTATTTATGCAAGCTTTTTAATATAGTTCTCCCAATAGTTTTAGGAGAGACTTGGAGATCAAGAAACACGTTTTACACGTCTTGAATTCGTGTTCTTGATTTGTTCTTGGGATCTTGGTTTTTCTTGTTCTTGGAATAATTGAAGATTGGTTTTCATTATATTGTAAGAATCCCTTCTCTTTATTATGAATACAATTCTCTTCTCTTTTCTTTATAGCATGATTAACTAAACCTCCCACAACTAGGGTTGTGGGAGCCATGGCAAAAGTAGCAATATAGATTCCGGGTAGCGACGGGTTAAATATGTATGTTGTCACGTTGTTAATCATTCGTTATGTAACGTTTTCTAGTGGTTGCAAACATTAGAACATGCCTAGGTTTAATTTGCTTGAGTAAAGAGATTAAAACCGGGAAACTTGATTAACGATGAGGATTCGAGACTACCAACTCTCGTCTTATGATTAATGCTGTAACTAGATTAATCTACTTGATGTTTAGGATTGAAATCTAAAAGCACACCTTTTCAAGTTCGAGAGAATTGAAAAGTAAATTTGTCTATTTGGTTGAGAAACGTTTAGATGATACAATTAATTCAATCACATCGTGACACGCATATAGAAAGAACCACGTTAAGCCTAGAATCGACTTTGTTACTAACGCCATGGTAAACACTTCCCTAGTTCTCTCTCTCCTATTGATTATCATTCATACGTTAAGTGTTTGTTTTGTTTACAAATATTGATCACAAAACCCCCCCTATTTACCGGAAACTATTGACGACTAGTCACTTAATTCACTAAAGACTTAATTCTCACCATATTCTCTGTGGGATTCGACCCCAACCTTTGTTGGGTTCTATATTTGACTACGACCGCTTACGCTTCGTTAATTTGAGGTGTAGTTTGGGCGTTATCAAAAAGTGGCGCCGTTGCCGGGGAATACGGTTGTTAATTAAGTCTGGTGTGTTTATTTGACTCTTAGTCATACTTTCCTGCTTTTACGTTTTTTTGTTGTTTTTGTTTTTGACAGGGTACAGAGTTGTGCATGCCAAGTACCCGGCGCTCGGGTGAATCAACATTACCTTACGACCCCGAGCTTGCTAGAACGTTAAGGCAGAATATGGCCGCACAACTAGAGGCAGCAAGGATCGCTGCAGAAATGCAGGCCCAACAAAATTTGAATGCTGGTGGGCTGCAGGATGACGTCGCACGGAATGATGAGGATCTCGACTTAGATGGAGTTGGTGCTACGGGCGCAATTGCTCTTCCACCGCTAGCGCCCGGAGCCAAGTTCAACATCACTAGCACGATGATCCAGCTGTTGAACTTGAGAGGAGTGTTCCGAGGTGCCGCTGGGGATGATCCAAACCAGCATCTGATGAATTTCTTGGGCATCTGCAAGTCGTTTGAACTGCCGGGCGTAAGTCAGACAGCGATCCGGCTCAGGTTGTTTCCGTTGTCTCTGTCTGATGAGGCAGCGTTGTGGTTGACAGAGTTGACCCCCGACTCTATCGCAACTTGGGGAGAGTTGAGAGGAGCTTTCCTAGAAAGGTTCTTTCCTCCCTCTCGGATGATACAGTTGAGGGAAGAGATTAGCAACTTCAGGCAGCAGCCCCACGAAGCATTGCACGAGACTTGGTTGCGATTCAAAAAGAAGATAATGCAATGCCCGAACCATCAGTTGACCAAAATTTTTTTGATGCAGACATTCTACCGGGCATTGAATTCGGCTACCAAGCCGACGTTAGACAACGCAGCAGGTGGTGCATTCATGGGTCTCACTTTTGTTGAGGTCACAACTACTTTGGACAGGCTCACCAAAACCAACAGGGCCTAGCATACACGGGATACAGAGGTAGCAGCCAGCACTTATGCAGTTGGTATGCCAGCTGAGCAGCGCAGAAAAGAGGAGGAGCGCGACCAAGACATGGCGCATCTGAAAACGCAGTTGGACCTACTGACAAAGCACTTGTTCTCAGGAGGTATGGAGAAGGTAAAAGCTGTGGGATCGCAAGGTAGAGCAGCCGAGGTTGAATCGAATGAGGAGGCCAACTATTTTGGGGGTTTCCAGGCCAATGGCCAGGGAAACCAAGGTCGGAACTATCAGAGAGACAACCACTATGAGAAAGGCGGCTACAAAGATCGCGACCAAGGAAACTGGAGGAATAACACCGATAGAGGTGGGTTGTATATACCACCTGGTAATCGGGACAAAGCTGGCAACGAGGCAGAGACGTCCAAACTTGAGAACATGATGGCGAAGATGCTGCTGAAGGTGGAATAGACTGACTCTGGGGTAAAGGCAATGAGAACTGAGTTATCAACATTGAGTCAGGTAGTAGAGTCACATTCCACCGCGATCAAGCAATTAGAGCAGCAAGTGGGTCACATCTCGGCATCTCTAAACCGAAGGAAGGCAGGTACCTTGCCGAGCGATACTATTAATCCGAGGAATGACGCGAGTTGTATGGCGATCACAACAAGAAGTGGGAAAAAGTTACCAGAATCATATCCGGTAATTCAGACTCAAGGTGATGTTGCGGATGATGAAGAGGCGGTAGAGGAGGAAACTCCAAAGCCCGCGGAGAAAAGCAAGGAAGCTGAAAAGCTTCCAACTATGATGCCTCGACCACCACCTCCTTTCCCACAGCGCCTGAAGAAGAAAGCTGACGATGGTAAGTTCCTGAACTTCATGACCATGCTGAAGCAGATTTCAATAAACATACCATTGGTGGAAGCGCTGGAACAAATGCTCGGTTATGCCAAGTTCATGAAGGACTTGATTACAAAGAAGAGGTCGGTAAGTTTTGAACCGGAAGACAACCTCCACCACTGCAGCGCTATTTCTTCAAGGTCGTTAGTCGAAAAGAAGGAAGATCCAGGTGCTTTCACTGTTCCTTGTACTATCGGGAAGCTCAACTTCGGAAGAGCATTATGTGATCTTGGTGCTAGTATCAACTTGATGCCGCTAGCAGTTTACAAACAATTGGGTTTGGGAGCTCCTAAATCGACATCCATGAGAGTGATGATGGCTGACCGTTCGGTAAAGCGACCGGTGGGAATCTTATCTGATGTGCTGGTCAAGATTGGTAAGCTTATATTCCCGGCCGACTTTGTGATCTTGGATTGCGAAGTAGATTTTGAAGTTCCCATAATCTTGGGATGACCATTGTTAGGCACAGCAAGAGCACTGGTCGACATGGAGAGAAATGAACTGACCTTCCGATTGAACAATGAAGTGGTCAAGTTCGATGTGTCCAAATTGATGAAGCAACCAAGTGACATGAGGGTGGTCGCGGTCATCAAGGCTATTGAGGAAGCCCCTGCGGATGTGTATCTTGAGGAGAAGGGTTGTGTTGAAACCCGAGCTGTTATGAGAGTAAAGTCGCGATCGCAAAAGAATGAGCAGGTAAAGGAAAGCGGTGAAAGATCAAGAAAATGAAAACACCGCAAGAGAATCTGCAAAGAAAGAGCGAAGAAGTTATCGCGACTAGCGATGGAGCCCAAAGAGGAAGCTGGAACGCCACACTCCATCGAGTTCTCTTGTTTTGGAGACCCTGGCGGTCTCCAACATCATGTCAGAATCTGAGTCATATCGACTTCACAGGTATTCCTTTATTCTCACAGTTTTTAGTTTCATATGTATGCATTGGGGACAATGCATGAGTCTAAGTTGAGGGTGTGGGGAAACCTGTGAGTCACCACCGAGGGTTTTTGTTGCCGTGTTTCTTTTCCCTCCGGTGTGCTATCTAGTAGAACCGGCATGTTTAGGTTGTTATTTTTTTTAAATTTTTTTTAGTGTCTATAGCAAGCATGGCGTTTTTCTTGTTTAAAAACGAGGCCCCTTTAAATTTTTCTGGTTTTGTACTTATGTTGAAATGATTGACTGTCTGGATCCTCGAATGTCATTGTGTGATTATGATTAGAATGAGTATGCTTAAGCCGAGCGGTTGTTTGATAGTTGGTAGCGATATAGTTTCTTGGTGCCAAGAGCGTGTGTGAGCTTATTGTTATAAACTCTTACTCTGTGCATGCATCTAGAACTTTCCCGGTCTATTTTGTTAAGCTTGAAGTTGGTTGCTTAGGAAAGGATCACAGGCCCTTTTTGTGTGCAGTCCACTTAGCCTATAAGACCGTCCAAATGCAAATAATCCCTTTGATCCCTGTTTGATCCATAATTGACCCTATTCTTTCAATAACCTGTCACCGTTTCTTTTTAACGTTTTGAATCCCTATTTTGGCCCTGGTCCTTCCTTGGACATCGTGCACCTCAACGCAGGCAATCAACCTAAGTTGAGGGTGGCTACTATAGAGGTAAACCCTGTTTTGGCCCTGGTCCTGCTATGGACATTGTGAATCTCGACGCAGGCAATCAGCTTAAGTTGAGGGTGGCTACTACAGAGGTGAATGATAAGAAAAAGAGGATGGAGATGATGGGTTGTGAATAGAATGAAAAGTCCGGGTGTGTGCCTAAGAAAAGAAAAATAAAAAGAGATGAAAAAGATCGGAAAAGTAATAAAAAGAATTGTCAAAATAAAGAGGCCGCACCTGTAGCTAGAGAGAAGGAAATAAAAAGGCGAATAAGGATGGACAAAGTAAAGGAATGTGGTAATAAGATGTCGGTAGTTCCAAGGATGGCTTAGTCACTAACCCCTAAATGTATCCTACCTGCACCTGAAGCCTCATTACAAGCCAAAACAAGTCCTGTAGTGATCCTGAGCGGCTTTCTGAAGAACTAAAATAGAATAGTAAGGGCAAGCCTATGGTATCGCATGTGCAGTGTTTGAAATCATTTGTGAGTGTGAGCACTTACCTAGTCCCAAATCTTGTGTGTGGGATTTCTTTGTGGTGAGGGCACCAAGATGTCTGTATTGTCTATTGATTGTTAGGATAGCTGCGCGTGTGTAAGTAGAATGTTCTATCATATCGGAATGACATGTTTGGATCCATGCAAGTTAGTGTTTCATACATTGTGTGCTACGAGGGAGCTTGATTTAATGAACTAATGAATGACCATGAGTTGCTAAAGACACGAGTTTGTTTGCTTAGTTGAGTCGTCGTATTATTGTTTTGTGTCATG